>OZ012741.1:28497870-28546859 GCA_963859935.3 Lathyrus sativus
CTTTTTTGAAAGATGGGTGTCGCAACTGTGAAAAATAACCAGCGGAAAAAACAGAAGAGTCGCCACTGAACGTTATTTATTCCGACAGGGGAAAGGAAACGATCGAAGAAAACCTCAAAAAGGGAGAAGACATGGTCTCGCATCCAAATCCTGGGTTCGGGAGTCGATTACACAAGGAGAATGTATTACCATCCCTCCCGTTCGTTGTACTCAACGGGATCCACGTTTGTTGTTCTAATCAAATGGTGTGTTTATCTAAAACCTATTTGCTAACGGAAACGGAAAGGAAAAAAAACAAAAGGAGACTTGATAGGACTTCGACATCATATGCCTACGTATTCCCTCGTGCAATGGAAAAGTCAGAGTCAACGTAGTTTGGAGAACTACGGGTGGATGGGGGAAGGTTGCTCGCCAAGACTTCACCGTCTTGTGCCTACGTATCCTCATTCGGACGAGAATGAGGAAATCAGAGTGTTCATAGTTCATGGGACTACAAAAGAAGGTGAGAAGAATGCTCGCCAAGACTTTGTTGTCTTGTGCCTACATATCATCAGAGTGTCCGTAGTTCGTGGAACTACAAAAAAAGGTGGGAAGAGTGCTCGCCAAGACTTCGCTGTCTTGTGCCTATGTATTCTCATTCGAACGAGAATGAGGAAATTAGAGTGTCCGTAGTTTGTGGCTACGGGTAAACAGGATCTCGATCGCACCGGGGGCGAGAGAAAAAGGGTCTGGATTTGTTGAAGGACTTTAAAAAAGTGAATTAAATTTGTTTGAGATGCGCATTGTGCGAAAGACTATGACATATGATCGAATACTTCGCGCTAAAGATCCAAGCGTATCGCGCACAAAGTACTCTAAGATGAGGTTAGAAATTCATCCGTTCATCTTTTCCCATGTGCTTAAGGCTCGTGGCACACGATGCACATCATATTTATTAAGTATTTTGATTTTTGTTTAAGAGAGAAGAGAAAGACGCACGAAAGGTCTAAGGGGAAAACTCGATCCTAACGTTGTCATATAAAATGGTCCTAAGGTCGGGATGAGAAAGGAAATTTTATCCTAATGTTGTCATGCTTGGATTGAGAGCCTAATGTCTATCCTACTTTGAACTTAATCAAAAATTAAGTTCAATCTAGGAGCCTTAAGGGAGCATGTGATTGCAAAGTAGCCAACTAGTAAACACGAGACAACTCAATCACAAAGAGAAACCAAACATAAAATGAAACTCAAGTACACGCAACTTAATCATGTCAAAGTATCAAACGCGAAGCATAACAAGTATCAAGGAAATATCCACATGTATCATCAAGAATCAGCCATATTCGAGATTGTTCACAGTTTGAATATCAAGAGTTAATCCTAAAAATCCTAATCAAAGTCAAAAAAAATTAATCACAAAAAATTAATATCAAAACTAAGATTTCAATTTAAACCAAACATTAAGATCAAAAGTTAGATTAGAATTTAATTAGAATTTACATCAAAATTAATCGAAGCTTAATCAAACTTCAAATCCAAATCGAGCTTGCATACTTAATGAATCCCCAACTTCAATCTCATATCCACATTAACTTGCATCACAAATAACAAACAACAAGCAACTGAGAGGAAACAATGCTTTGTTTATAATATGGGTCCACAATTGGATCTCTTGTACCACGAATACCAAGATGCCTCTAACATGAAACTCTAAATCCAATGACCCTTAACTGATGAAACGTCCATATGCTCAACCATGAATCAGAAGCCCCAATCCTTCCTGAGATAGATACTGATGAAGATAGTAGCCTAAGATGTTAAAATTTGAAAAAGTTAAAAAAAACATTTGGTTAAACTCTAATTTTTTTTATCTTGTTATTAAACAAAGAAAAAAAAAGGGACAGTGCCCCTTTGTGGTGTTTTCTTTCTATTTTTTTATATTATTATTTTATTTTTTTATTGTTTTTTAAACTTTAACTTTTTATTTAGTTATTATTATTATATGATAAAAAATTGAGTTTTATGTTAATGGGCATTAGGTTAATGTCTAATTTGGTGCCACACCCCATGTTTTTTTTAAAAGCTACACACCCATGGTAATTTTTTTTACACCCTTTTGATTTATTTAGATTTATTTATTTTTCTTAAATTGTAAGTTTTATTATTAATTAAAATTCCTATTTTTGATTAATTAAAAATTTAATGGATTAATTGAATTTTTTAAAAAATTTTAATTGATTGATTACTTTTTTAGTGAATCTTAATTAAAATTTTGATTAACTGTGATTAGTTACTTGTCAATTTACTCGTGGATGTTTGACATGCCTATATGATTTGGATCTCCAAGTCCCCTTAGGTTCTCGATTCGACTTTATATTTAATAAATCAAATCAATATTAGACATTAGGATCAGTTATTGCATGATAACAATAAGATAGCTTTCCCCTTCAATCTTATTTGAGATTCATAAAATTAGGTTAGTTCCCTTCAGATGTTAACTAGACAACCTACAATTAAGTTCCATTTTCTCCCATGAGAGAATTAGACATGAGTCATCCTTAGTCGAGATAACATTTTCCTACCCCGTGACATAGTTGAGAAAGATGTAGATTCTTTTCCACTTGAGAGAGGTATGTGGCATACTCGTCGATTTTATATCCAGTTAGAACCCTTCTCTTAATGTGAAGCAAAGATCCATCTTCCACATGTTTGTGGTGGTTTAAGTTGAGTATTCTCCTTAATATGAAAACTTGTCTCTTCTCCTAAAAATCAACCAACAAACTTAGTTTACCTTTAGTGACGAGAACTACGAATGCTCTAATTCCATTCCCGTCAGGATACGTAGGCACGAGATGCGATGTCTTGGCGAGCATCCTTAGAAATAACACCTTAGGTATCCCTTTAACTTTTCACCCTTTAGCAGACAAGATAACAAATAACACATTAAAAGAAGAGGTTCCTGTAGAATACTACAGATACTTAGGATGCTAGCACCTTCCCTAGGTATAACCAACCCTCGAACCTTAGATTCTCTTTTGTTTTGCATTGCATTGCATATTTTGGGTTATTCGCTCTTTTTTCCTTCCCTTGGATAAATTAAAGATCGGTGGTGAATTATGATTTGCTATGCAAGTTAACCAATAGATTGATATCCAATTCTCACCACGATAGAAATGACGACTTCACTGGGAACATCTATGTTGAGGGTTCCCCCTAATTTGTTTTTGTTGCATATTTGTATATCTGTTTATTTGTATGCATGTTTCTGCTTAAGGTTACTTTTGTGTGGTGAGATAGGTCTTACACGTGAACTTGAGTGCACTTATTATAGGAAGGTGATATATTCAAAGAGGCTTATAGGGAGTTGATTCCCGACCAATTTGACTTGAGAAATCACCACTCAGTTGAGGCCCTCTTGAGAGTAGTATTGTTGAACGAGTATTCGTGAAAACATTACCACTTTCGACCTAGGAGCTCGTGACATTGAGAATCTTTAGTTACCCTTAACTCAATTTGGCTTTCTTAGGACGTAGTGCAATGACTATGAGGGAGTACTCCCAAAATAGTTGATACGCGATACTACACTCGAAAGTGGTTCTCTTGAGAATATTGTCAACTACCGAGCATTTAGGAAATTGATAATATCCGAAGGACGGACTGATGACTTTGGGAAATTTTTTTGAACCTTTGTTCTAGAGGTACAATAAACTCTTATTCCATACCATTTGGGATGGGTAGATCATTACTCCAGGCTCGTTGACTTTCAATCCTGAGTCTTCGCCTGTTTGAATGTATATGTGTACATGTTGATCTGTGTATACCTGTGTTTGAGCATACATGCACTCATAAACATCATGTTCATAAACTTTTCATGGAATTTAAAGCTTTTGTTTACAAACATCATAGGTTTTACCATTGGATTTTGAAATTATACTCTATTTTCAATAAAAATGAGTTTTTCAGTTATCAAATGTATTGTCCACTTTATGGTTAGCAAACATAACCTTTGAGTTCCATGAAACTCATTTGCATTGGCGCATCTGCATACATCATTAGAATCACATTCTTTGCATTCCAGGTTCTCACTCTTGCTTTTTCCTTCAATAGATAAGCTAATTCACCACTACGATACTCTGGCCAATCAAAGAAAGAAGATGAAGAACATTGAGCAAGGAAACCACGAAGTCCATAAGGAAGTGACTGCTTTGAGGGCTGGTACGGAAAGACTCTCTGCTTTGGTTGAAACTCTAGTTTTTACTCAAAATCAACCTTCTCCTCATATTTCTCAAACTCCTATTTAAAGAACCGTGATTCCTGAAATCATGTCAATGCCCATTTTTGTAACTCCCGTTAGTGCTCCTAGCAACTATAAGAAGTTCGGGGAGAGTTCGCCTAAGAAGAAGGAACAAGCTGCTAATTTTATTTCACGAGAGAAACAAGGAGGATCTCTTAGCAAAAGTAAATAACACGTGGATTAGTTTGACCCAATCCCGATGGCCTATTCTAAATTATATCCTGCTTTAGTACACAAGAATCTGGTACAAACAAGGACTCTGTCGGCCATCCTAAAGGATCTCCCATGGTGGTTTAATTTTTGATTGTTTTTGTCCATTTCATCAAGGGGCACCCTGTCATGATATTGAACATTATTTTGCTTTGAAAGCTGAAGTACAAAAGTTAGTGCAAAATGGTATTTTGTCTTTTGAAGATTCTAGACCCAATGTCTCAACAAGTTTGTTACCCAAGTAAGGAAACACTGTGGAAGGATATCTCGAAGAATAATGTACCTCTGACGTGAATTCAGTAAGAGGATCTTTGGTGGATATGCACGTCAATTTGCGTAGGCTTATCCATTATGAGCATAATCCCGCTTCTTGCAAAATTTGTTCAAAGAATCCTCGTGGATGTTTTGTTGAGGGATCTCCAAGATATGTTGGATCAGAAATTTCTCCATATCACTATAGAAAGGATGAATGTCATAGTTCCATGTTTTAATATGCTAGAACCAATGGTAATTACGTGCAACAGTAAGAAATCCTCTCTCGTGCCTTGTGCATACGATGCTACTATGTTGAAGGGTAGTAAAAAATTTCTTGTTGATGTTGCTTCTGCCGATCAGGTAGTTCTGAATTGTCAATCACAGTTTCGTTAGAGAACACATTAGAGTCATGCTCAAAGAAAGTTTGATCCAATCCTAATGACTTACAATAAATTGTGGTCCTATTTTGCCCAAAATTCGGTGATGACACCTAGAAAGATCATAGCCATGAAATCTCGCCCTCTTTTGTTCAATCCAGATGCCAGTTGTGAATTTCATGATGAAGCAGTGGGGCATCCGATTAAAAAATGTAAGGTTTTCTAGAAAAAGTCCAAGGGATGATCGACGATGAAGTGCTGACCTAGGGAGGAAGCCTAGTTGTAAATGGAACACTTTTATGCTGCAGGATATGAAGACTCAAGAAAGTTCTTTCCAAGCCGGTGAAATCAAGATGAGGGCTCATCAGGCTGTTTTTTTTATTTGCTTGCATTTATTTGTTATTCCTTTGATTGTAAAAGCATGATTTGCATGTAAGAACTTGTTTATTTTGAATGATTAATGCAATAAATATGTTTGTCTTGAAGAAATCCATTTGTATTCACTCTTAAAATGTTTTTCTTTGCTTTATAATGCCAATGCTACCATATCTCTTGCTTAGGCAGAGAATTGGGAGGAGGATGACGAAATAAAAAATGCAAGAATTTTTGTCGTATGCTTTTGAATAAAACCATGCTAATGATGTGAGACATTGTTTCAAATCCCCAAACACCGGAGATATAAGGGAGATAAATCCTCGTTAACCCTTATGAGCCTTGAAGTAGGAGTTTTATTTTCCAAATAAAAACCCTCAATTTTAACCTGGGCAGGGTAGTTTCAGTTAAGCTGATTGAGCGTCCAAACTTTCAAAAAAAAAAGGGAGTGAACATTTGAGAATTCACTTCATCTATCCCTCATACATTAGGAGGTTGGAAGTCAAATCCATAATGATTGTCCTTCGACTATCTAAAGAGTGAGGCAGTCACAATTCTTTCAAAAAGGTTAAAATGTCTTAGAGTCACACGACTTGTTCATAAATCACAAAAAAAAATGAAAAGAAAAAGCCCGCTAAGTTAAAACCTATGAATACAACTTAGACAAAATTGAGGCATCCTGTTGGACTTCAAAGTCAAATCCAAAGACTCTGTCTAGGCAAAAGTTAGGGAATAGAAAAAATAATAAAATAAATGCAAAAGGCGAAAACAAAGGATTACACAAAAAAATCCTCAGCAAAGAACAAAGTCGTGTGATCAAACACCAAAAGCAAAAAGGTAAGTGACTGATATGTCTAAAGCCTCTATGGTTTCTCAACATGTCAAACTATTTCTGAAAGATGAGTGCTCGCATCAAGTTAGCTGAACATAGGATTGGAGAACATCACGAAGAAAGGGTGGGTACAAATAGACTTTGAGCCTTATATCCTTTATTTCATAAACCGTGAACCAAGCCACGTTAAAACCCTCAAAAGACCTAATTGAAGCAGAGTTTATTTTGAAAGCATACTCAATGAGATGACGTTTCCTGACTCTTATGAGCTAAGCTCAAAATTTGTGTTGGCTTTGTAAAATTAATTCATATCCTAAATAGTGATTCAGGCACAGGTTATTGTGATATATTTCCAATAAAAACTTCAAGACTAACATGTGTGTTGCATTAGCAGTTTCAGAATTAACATTTTTTTGCTTGCTAACATTTCTTGATATCATAGAAGCTTGTATACGAACAACAATGATGAGCTTAATCGTTTGAGACTTGAGACTCTGATGATAAATGGTGAATCATTTCAAAGAGATAATCATATATAAGGGCATGTTGCATGAAGAATTTGCTAAACAAGGGCAAGTTGTTTCCCAGTTGTTACTTCCGTAATCCGACTATCCCTAATGGGCAAGTTTGAAGTTTCAGCTATACGGAATACAGTGAATCTGGGGTAGCTACGTCGAGATTCAATAAATATCTCCGAGAGTTTGAAGATATTGGAACATTTTGGATGCCAAGTTTTCTGTAAAATCCTCTTGAGATGACTTATAAACCATGTGATCTGGGGCATTTGAGAATTTAAGATTATTTTATCCATTCACAACAATTGTTGTTCGAAATGGAGACTACCATATAGTTCATTAATGCATAACTACTTTATTCTCACAACATGTCCCCAGTAAGTCTCTACTTCAGGTGGTAATGATAATTCCCCAATGAATCTCTACTTCAAGCAGTTATGACAGAATTGATGCAAGATTTCCCCCATTGGTAACCTAAGCATCCGCCAGTGAATTTCCTTGGTTTCAACATTCCTAGTGAAGTGAATGTTATTTCAATCCTCAGTGGATCTCTTACAACTTCAATCTTCCCCAGTAAAATGGATGTTTATTTCTTCCCCATGAAGTTTCGACCCTGACATGTTTAGCTACTATGTTGATCTGAGCTTTCTATGAGACCTTAGTTCGAGTATTTCCATCTACAGCTCTAGTAAGAGTCTCCCCAGAGAAGCGGATATTTATTTTATCCATGAAGTCTTTCTAATCATGATTTTAATCCATTCCCAATGGATCTTTCTCATTCCTAATAGAGTAGCAGGGTTCATCTTGACAGTCCCCTAAGTGAAGTCATGGTGTTCTTCCTCAAGTGAAGTGCTTTCTTTTTCCCAGAGAAGTTTGAAGCCTTGAAGAAAGACTGTGATTGCGTGTGTGGCTTTCCATTCACCCCAATGATTCTTATATCTTGCGAAGATTAACCGAGTATCCATCTCGAGATGTTTATTTCATCTTCGGTTAACATAAGCATAACATGACACGCATTCATTCATACAGATATACATGGCATATGCGCATTATGTATTTCTCTGATGTTTATTTGTTCTTTCACTTTGGTTGTGTTTATCCCCAAGTGTCTGGGTTTGTCCTCTCTCTCCAGTAGAGTTGTCGGCCCTAAGTAGAAAGTGCACATACTTTCTAATTCCCCACTGAGTTCGATCCTCATGGAAGATAGTTGCTTTAGTTTTCTTTTCCATTTCTGGATAAGATAAACCCCAGTTGAGTTCATCCCTCATTGGATAGAGTCTTGCTTGACCATTTATCTTCAGTTACTTCATGAATTGAACTTTGGTCTCTGACAACCACAATTTTGAATCTCTCTAGGTTGTTGAACCCAAAATGAGTGTGCATTTATTTTACACTTTGTCTCCCCGAGATATCACCATTGAAGATAAGATATTTCTCCAAAAGTGTTGTTATAACATCTTCTTGGAATTCATACCCAGACGACAAGTGAAAGCCTCTTTATTTGAGCAACTTATTTTGTTCTCAGGTTTTTGGATGACAAATGGCAGTCTCCTCAAGACAGTTTGTCTATCCCTAGCAAATTATCAAGATTATCAATTTGTTCTCCATCAAATGGCATCTCTCTAGAAAAACGTCAGAGAAGTTTGTGGAAGACTTTACAAGTGTTTCTCTTTATTTAAGAATTCCTGCTACAAGATTTTTATTTGCTCCAAGGCAATTTCAAACTACATCAATATTGCTCCTCAATGGTGTTCTCCCCAGTGAGTCCACTATTCAAAGTTACTTCCATCAAACGACATCTCTTCGAGAAGTTTGGTGAAGATTCTTACAGTTGATCTTTCTCGTTATTTGAGAAGACAAGTTTTACAAATCAAACTGGTCTGAAGATCTCGAGTTATGTTTCCTAATATCCAATAAGTTATGTATTCCTGCTGAAGTCCTAGATCTCCAGTTAAATTTCAATTCCCTGTGAAGATACTCTCCCATAAGTATTCACCTTTCCAGGAAAAACCTGAGACTAGTCTGTAGCTTACGACCCGAGGCGAGAAGAAGTTTATTTTACCTTTTTCAAGTGGAATACTTGATTAAAGAAGAAACTGAGGCCCGTCCGCAACATACAACCTTGAAGCGTGGGGAGGTTTATTTTACCCTTTTCAAGTGGAATACTTGATTAAAGAAGAAACTGAGGCCCGTTCACAGCATACAACCTTAAAGCGTGAGGAGGTTTATTTTACCCTTTTCAAGTAGAATAATTGATTAAAGAAGAAACTGAGATCCGTTCACGGCATACAACCTTGAAGTGTGGGGAGGTTTATTTTACCCTTTTCAAGTGGAATACTTGATTAAAGAAGAAACTGAGCCCCGTTCACGGCATACAACCTTGAAGCGTGGGGAGGTTTATTTTACCCTTTTCAAGTGGAATACTTGATTAAAGAAGAAATTGAGACCCGTTCACGGCATACAACCTTGAAGTATGAGGAGATTTATTTTACCCTTTTCAAGTGGAATACTTGATTAAAGAAGAAACTGAGACCTGTTCACGGCATACAACCTTGAAGCGTAAGGAGGTTTATTTTACCCTTTTCAAGTGAAATACTTGATTAAAAAAGACTGAAACCAGTCTGTGGCTTATGACCCGAGACGAGGGGAGATTTATTTACCCTTTCTAAATGAATCATTTAGTTAAAGAAGAAGTTAAATCATATTTCGATCATGGAGACTTATTTTGCTTATTACCTCTACTTAGACTATCATATGTTTGATAGTAGGTAATATACCGTATCTTTTTGGTCAAATACCTTTGCTTAAGCTACCATGTGTTTTGTAGTAGGTAACACACGTTTTTGAGTCAGACACCCCTGCTTAGGCTACCGTGGTTGGTAGTAGATGATCTCTCCTTTCTAGTTTATTACCTTTGCATAGGCTATTATGTACTTAATAGTAGGTAATATACGTTCTTTCATTCAAACTGGATACCCTTGTTTAGGCTGCCAAAAGTTATTGGTAGTAGGTTATCCTTCCCTTCAAGTGTCTTGTCTGTTGTTTAGGCTACCATATCTTTGTTCTATTGTAATATGCTATGTGATTTTCAGTTGACAGTGGAGTTGATTCTCATCCCGAGTGGAGTCGGATCTTTCCCAATGGAGTCTCACTTTGTTCCTTGTCGGGCCTTCCATTCTTTAACCGTGTTTCAACATTTCCATATACAATTATCCTATGTGGCATCATTCCCTACAGGATCCTTGTCTTACATTCATTTCATATCATATCATATCATAAATATTTTGTGGCATCTTAGGACCAAAAATTGTCCATGTTTGTATTTAAGTCTCTCCTATCACGCCGAGACGAAGATTTCAATCTCCATATCTCCGGATAGAAGAAACTTAAATATGGGCATCTGTCATACCCTAATTTTTTACCATAACATTTTGTTTTGCATCATTTGCATAGCATAGCATGCACTTCATCTTGCATAGTGTCCGAAATGTCAGTCAGAATAAATTTGTTGGATTTACAGACAAACCGATCCAAATTCATTTCAAAATCTGACCAAACGTTGTATTTTTCCAAAATGTTTATTTCGCGCTGATTATTTTGGCGTGTTCATTTTATTTTTTCGAGCACTTTTCTACCCGACTTTTTATTTCGTTTTTAATAATTTTTGTTTAAATAACATTAAACTTATTTAGATTTAATTAGATTTTTTTTATTAATTAGTTTTATTTTTAATTTGTTTATTAATATTTTTTTTAAAAAAAAACACAAAAACATGATTTTTAATTCTTTTTATTCTTGTCTTATTATAAAAAACACAAAAACATGATTTTTAATTTTTTTTTATTCTTGTCTTATTATAATAAACAAAAAAATATGATTTTTAATTATTTTTATTCTTGTCTTATAATAAAAAAAAACACAAAAATATGATTTTTAATCCCTTTTATTCTTGTTTTATCATAAATAAATAAAAAACACAAAAACGTGATTTTTAGTTCCTTTTATTCTTGTCTTATTATAAATAAACAAAAAAATGTGTTAATTGGTTTTATCATTCTTGTTTATTTTCTAGTCCTATATATATATATGCATTAGAAAAAACAAAGGATACACAACCAAAAATTCAAAACAACAAGAGATTTGATTCAAATAAAATAGGAAAAGTAAAAGGAAGTTAGAATCATGAGCTCTGTCGTCGCACCGCTTCCGGAGTTATTCACGTAATCGCTGTCGAGAATCGATTGCAAATGCTTTGATTCTACACTCCATCAAGACTCTACCAACACGCACCAAACGATGTCTCTTTTGCGCTCAGATCTGACTCTGTTCCATGTAACAAGCTCGTGTCGTTGCGACACTTTGATTTTGGTAACTCGTTCTTTTCTCTGTTTTCGTTGGATGCTTATTTTAATTTATGTCATCACATGTCTGGTTGTTATGACTATATTGCAATTATGTCCCCTGAGTCTATGTGAAATTGTTTTTTCTTAAATTAGGCTGAAAGGTAGAGAGCATTGAGATCGAATGAGAGAGATTGAAGAAAATGAATTTGAAATGGAACTTCCTCTGTTTAACTGTGTTTTTATTTTTTTATTATTTTATTATAGGAACACATGTCAAGATGTCATTGGATAGTATATTAAAATTTGAAAAATTAAAAAAAAAATATTTGGTTAAACTCTAATATTTTTTATCTTGTTATTAAACAGAGAAAAAAAATGGACAATGCCCTTTTGTGCCGTTTTCTTTCTATTTTTTTTATATTATTATTTCCTATTTTTTAATTGTTTTTTAAACTTTAACTTTTTATTTAGTTATTATTATTATATGATAAAAATTAAGGTTCATGTTAATGGATATTAGGTTAATGTCTAACTTGGTGCCACACCCCATGTTTTATTTTTAAAAGCTACACATTCATGGTATTTTTTTACACTCTTTTGATTTATTTAGATTTATTCATTTTTCTCAAATTGTTAGTTTTATTATTAATTAAAAGTCCTAATTTTGATTAATTAAAATTTTAATGGATTAGTTGATTTTTTAAAAAAATTATAATTGATTGATTAGTTTTTTTAGTGAATCTTAATTAAAATTGTGTTTAACCATGATTAATTACTTGCCAATTTACTCGTGGATGTTTGACATGCGTATATGATTTGGATCTCCAAGTCCCCTTAGGTTCTCAATTCGACTTTGTCTTTAATAAATCGAATCAATATTAGACATTAGGATCAGTTATTGCATGATAGCAATAAGATAACTTTCCCCTTCAATCTTATTTTAGATTCATAGAATTAGGTTAGTTCCCTTCGGATGTTAACTAGACAACCTACAATTATGTTTCATTTTCTCCCATGAGAGAATTAGACATGAGTCATCCTTAGTCGAGATAACATTCTCCTACCCCGTGATATAGTTGAGAAAGATGTAGATTCTTTTCCACTTGAGAGAGATATGTGGCATACTCGTCGATTTTATATCCAGTTAGAACCCTTCTCTTAATGTGAAGAAAAGATCCATCTTCCACATGTTTGTGGTGGTTTAAGTTAAGTATTCTCCTTAAGATGAAAACTTGTCTCTTCTCCTAAAAATCAACCAACAAACTTAGTTTACCTTTAGTGACGAGAACTACGAATGCTCTAATTCCATTCCCGTCAGGATACGTAGGCACGAGATGCGATGTCTTGGCGAGCATCCTTAGAAATAACACCTTAGGTTTCCTTTTAAATTTTCACCCTTTAGCAGACAAGATAACAAATAACACATTAAAAGAAGAGGTTCCTGTAGAATACTACATATACTTAGGATGCAAGCACCTTCTCTAGGTATAACCAACCCCCGAACCTTAGATTCTCTTTTGCTTTGTATTGCATTACATATTTTGGGTTATTCGCTCTTTTTCCCTTCCCTTGGATAAATTAAAGATCGGTGGTGAATTATGATTTGCGATGCAAGTTAACCAATAGCTTGATATCCAATTCTCACTACGACACAGATGAATGTGAAGCGAAAGCCAGTTAAGGTTAGAAAAAGTGAGGGAAAATTTTGGAGTGCAATAGCTGCCCCTATTCAATCAACTTGGACCTGAAGAGATGATAGCAGAAACTTTCGGACATTCAAGGTAGAAGGTGATTGAATAAAAAAAGAACCGCGAAATTTGCAGAATGTAGGAAAAGAAAAAGACAATGTGATAGAGTGTCATCCGAAGGTGGACTTAGAAAGAATGTCAATCGAAGGCGGACTCACATCAATGGATACTAACCAAAAGTTGGAATTTAAAAAGAATGCCGACCGAAGGTGGACTCGCATCAACTTAACAAAGGTTTGTCGGTCAATGGCATACTCACAACCAAAGGTGTCAACCGAAGGTGGACTATGAAATAATGTTGGCCGAAGGCGGACTCACATCAAAGGATACCAACCAAAAGTTGGAAATTAAAAAGAATATCGGTCGAAGACAGACTCACATCAAATTAACAAAGGTTTGTCGGCCGAAGGCGGACTCACAACCAAAGGTGCCCACCGAAGGTGGACTTTAAAATAATGTCAGCCGAAGGTGGACTTTAAAATAATGTCAGCCGAAGGTGGACTCGCATTAATAGATACGAACCAAAAGTTGGAATTTGAACAAAAGATACCAACCAAATGTTGGGATAAACACAGGGTATCAACCAAGAGTTATGACAACAACGAAAGATACCAACCAAGAGTTGGGATTTTAATAGAGGTTACCAACCAGAAGTTGGAATTCAAGCAGAATTACAGGAAGTAGAATTAATGGATTTACGACCCAAAGCAACTAGAAGATGACTCCTCTGGGGAATAAAAGGTGAGAAAATATCGACGGATGATCTGCGACCTTAGGGACAAGTACAGATGAGTGTCGAGGATCAATATAGACGAAGTATTAATGAAAGGAAATGAACATATACGAGTGTTACTCGAAGTTAGGGATTATGAAAAGCACCAATTCTACTCCTCAAAGAGTTGATGGAAAGAAACTGTCATCGTCAAAAGGTTGACGGGAAGAAAACTTTATTGGAGAGACATGTCATCAAAGGGTTGACAGAAAGATAACATCTTGAATGTCGTCATCAAAGGGTTGGGGGCAAGAAAATGAACCTCATCAAAGGGTTGACAGAAACATAACGCTGACATCATCAAAAGGTTGACGAAAAAGAATCGGACATCACCCCAAAAGAAATTGACATCGTCAAAGGGTTGGCAAAAACGAAAAACTTCACCAAACACATAGTCAAAGAGTTGACGGAAAGAAAACTTGACATCATCAAAGAGTTGATAGAATGAAAACTACACCGAAGAACCACACCGTCAAAGAGTTGACGAAAAGAAAACTTGACCGAAGGAACACGTTGTCAAAGAGTTGACGGGAAGAAAACCTGACCGACGAAACACATCGTCAAAGATTGACGGAAAGAAAACATGTTTTTAGAATGTCGTCATCAAATGGTTGATGGACGAGGACTGGTCGAGGGTAAGATCGACGTATGATCTGCAACCCGAAAGAAAGGTAAGCAGAGGCATTGATTGAAATGTCTGTTGAGATATGTCACTGTCTTGACTGAAAGTTGATTCAAGTTTTGGCACAAGGTGCCAAATTTGGCTTATGCTTCGCATGCATGCTTGAATTTTCTTTCTATGGCGTAATGCTCCATACGAAATGGAAATGCTACGCATTTGAGGGTGTAATGTAATTTTGATTACTATATGCAAAATATCGATGTATGCTCGGGCTGCAGGGGAAAGAAGAATGTGCCAAGTATGATTGGACTTTACTAGGAATGACAGATGAAACCTTACGGTGATTGATTTTTAGATTAGTACTCTTTTCGAAGGTGAGATTTTTCTAGGTACTGATGTGGATTGGATTTTGAGTTTATGAGGTGCCAATAGGGATTGGTCTTTTGGTGTTTATATGGAATGCCAATTGGGATTGGACTTTGACCGAGGTTCCAATAGGGATTAGAATTTGGATTGAAGGGGAGACGCCAATAGGGATTGGGATTTGCTCTGAGGGGCCAATAACGATTGGACTTCGGTTTTCTTGTTCGATTTTATACGGCTTCATGTTATGCCATGCTAGATGAATGATATGCCTGATTAATACAATGTTCTGACTGTCATACCCCAAATTTGTCCTACTTGTATAATTTTCATCTGTACTCCCACCCACTAACCATTATTCAAAAAAATTCTTAAAATAGGTTGTTTTTGCTTACATTAGTCCAGGTTCATTTGAGGCTCATTCAGAAGTGTATGTGTAGTATGATTGAAGTTCATCTGGTTCTGACCTAGTTTTGGTTAGGCAAAAGTTTGTTTCATGATCAAGGACAAAGTGTGCAATTCAAATGGTGTTTGTCTGAGGCTTCAATCAGAGTTTTGTGCCAATTCAAATCATTTGTCAGGTGCTCCTTCGTTGAAGATCCTCAAGGACCAAATTAGATTGATTCAAAGCATTGGTTTGTGATAAATTCAAAGATTGTTGGAAATTGGTTTTGAATGTAATATTTGGACTCATTTCAAGCATGACATATTCCAAATTAAGATTTAATTTTGGCTCATTTGGTTTCATTCCTCAAAGGCTAATTGTGTGTAGTTTGGATTGTGGGTGCTTTGGTCATCATTATTCATGAAGTATATTATTCAAAAGCAATTGCAAAATCAAGATCAAAAGCTAAGGCATTATTCAGAAAGATTTCGAGTTGTAAAGGATATTTTTTATCAAAAGCCTATTTTATCACAAAAGGGATTCTACAAAAAGGCATTGGATCAAGAAATATGAAAGGCCCAATTCACAAACACCATATGATTTCATACAAGTCCAAATTAAATCCTATTTTATTCATAAAAAATGTCCCCAAAAAAGAGCACTATGAGTCCACGAATTACAATTTGAAAACCCATGATCCATTTTTCTCATATAACTACCAGTTTAAAAAATAAAAAATCCCAAACAAATAAGAAGAGTGCATGATACAACTAGCAACAAATTACTTTCCAAATTATCTTCCATGAATCATTACACAAGCCCACACCAATCCATTGCCTACATGTACAAAAGGCCAATTTCAACACAAAACCTGCAACAACACAGTCAACTGCAACACACATAACCAATTCACACACGAACTTGCCTTAGTCCAAGTGACCTGCAAATGACAAAAAGGAAAATCATGTTATGATTTGCACCACTTCAAACCATTACAAAACGCCCAACAATAATCATGATTCATCCCACAAAACAATACACATCGCTCAATTATTTTTCACAACGTAACAAACGTAAAATTGTAACAAACTTTGCAAGCAACCCTATAACACCTCACCCTACCCTGTACGCGCATTATAGGAATATTAAATGAAATACATCAGAGTTTTCAAAACACGTAGGATGTCACATAGATATTTCTCTCATTCAATGAAGTATCAAGTCACTTCATGCTTTCCATAATATTTCAACAAGGTCATTCAATAAAACAGTGGAATAAAATCAATGTTTAAACATAATCCCCACAACCGGTGGTTATACATCATTAATCCAACAGATAAAAGATACGTAACAATTAATCAATAAAATAAGCAAAATATAACGTAATCCCATCATCCCATGTTACGTATTAGAGCGACTCCTAGGACTCGATCAAATAGAAACACACTCCAAGCACTACTCAGGTACCTGGTCATTTACACTCCCCAAGGAGCACAGACGCAACAAACAGAAATTGGGTGAGAACTACATTCAATAAATAAGCGGTGAAACACACATGTTAAGGAGTAGTTACACACCACACATATAATCATACACATGCAACGCACATACATGTGCCATCTCAATCACTAGGCATTAATAGCCCATAATCAAATACAAATATGTAATGTGACTCACTGACTCGACAGAATGCATGTGGTACCAACACAAATACATACGGTTCACCCTAGAACCCGATTCCCTTCGGAATCCGGATAAGTCGTATATGTTCCTCTGAACTACAACTTATCTCCACCACGACTTTCACATGAAGTCCGGATGAACTAGGCACCCATCATGGATTCCCACCTAGCCATCTCCACAAGACACATGACATGAAATGCATGACAACACAATTATGCAAATATGATAATAATTTCAAGCATAATTCAAGATCATCAATGATCCGCACGAGCCATCGGCTCACCATAATCATCTCGGGAATTACCATTATCACACCAGATCGTCCACACTGGACGGTCCTGGCCCACACATATCAATCACACCCCTAAGGGGAAAAAAATGTAACTTTCCATATTCTCTCTAATTAAATTCATTACTAATCTTCCTTAGGTTCATTTTAGTCATATTAATCCTACCGATTAAACGGAATTGCGTTCCAAGCGAAATCTGGGCAGAAATCACGAAAATGGGAAAAAGTCAACCCAGGCATGCCCATACGCGTACCCCCATGGTCCTTACGCGTATTGCCATCTGCCATCCGCGTATTGGAGCTCCCTTATGCGTATGGCCAGAGGTTGTCACCTTCTAAAATCTCTCAGAGACACTCCTTACGCGTATGACTACCCTCATACGCGTATTGCCCAAGCCCATACGTGTATCATACGCGTACCACTAGATGGTCATGCTGGCACTAGGGACAGGGCACATCTACTACGCGTACAGCCCTTGGGAAGTCGATATGTCAAAAAACTCAGATCTCAGCATTTCCACGAGTTTCTACTCAAGATTCATCATTCTTTCTTCCCATTCATCCTAAAACTCAATTTTCTATCGTTTTCATTCTTCTTATCTTCCATTTTTTTCAAGGTTCCACTTATTAGATCTAATTTTGAATTACATTACAGTATTAATGGATTTCCACACGATTTCCACATCAATCTTAGATTCACACACACAATCATCATATAATAATCATTCAACAATAGTAATTTTAGGGAGTTCATCATGTTACGAAATTCAGATCAAGGAAACCAAGAACAGGCATAATTCCTATGAGAGAAAAGACCTCTCACTACCCTCTCATGTTAATTCACCCATATTGAAATCCATTCTCCCCCCTTACCTTGGATTTGAGCTCTTTCTTGGCAACAATGGAGGAATCTTGGTTCTTCTTCCCTAGCTCTTCTTTCTCTGTCTTTTTCCTCTTTTACGTGATAATTGTCTAACTCTACCACTAACCCTCTCTTAACTCCTTAATCAGATTTTAATTCCATTAATCCAATTAATATTAATAATAATAATAATAATAATAATAATAATAATAATAATAATAATAATAGTAATAATAATAATAATAATAATAATAATAATAATAATAATAATAATAATAATAATAATAATAATAATAATAATAATAATAATAGTAACTACCATCCTATTAATATTATTATCAATAGGTCCTCCTTACCCTAACTAAGGTCATCTCTCACTCTTGCCCTTAACTTTATACCCCTAACTAAGGACATCACAACAGGTACGCACACAACAAAATATAAAATGACTAAATAATTTAAATGGGGTGTTACAACTCTCCCCCACTTGAAATATTTTCGTCCTCGAAAATGTACCGGATGAGAACAATTCCGGGTACGACTCTCGCATCTTGCTCTCCAATTCCTAGGTCACACTTCCTCCAGCAGCTCCTCCACAAGCTACTCTCACCAACAGGATATTTTTCCCTCTTAGTTGTTTCATCTTGCGGTCTTCGATTCTCAACGGCATAGCCTCCACCGTAAGGTTATCTCAAACTTGCAATTCATCCCTCTAAAGCACATAAGATGGATCAACAACATACTTCCGAAGTTGCGATACATGAAACACGTCATGCAGATTCAAAAGTTCGGGTGGCAACGCCACTCTATAGGCAACAGTTCCAACTCTCTGCAGAATCTGATACGGTCCAATGAACTTAGGATCTAATTTCTTTGATTTCAACGCACGACTAACACCGGTCACCGGATTGACTCTAAGGAATACATGGTCACCCTTGCTGAATTCCAAGTCTTTCTTCCTATTATCATGGTAGCTTTTCTGCCTACTCTGGACCGTCTTCATTTTCTCTCTAATCATTTGGATTATCTCCGTAGTCTGTTGCACAAGCTCAGGTCCGAGTACTGTACTCTCGCCTGACTCATACCAACATAGAGGTATCATACACCTTCTACCATACAATGCTTCAAAAGGTGTCATTCCAATACTAGAACGATAATTGTTATTGTAAGTAAATTCAATCGGCGGTTAGTATCGCAAGCGCCTCCTCGCTCGAGTATACAAGCTCTCAACAAATCTTCCAATGAATGAATAGTCCTCTCACATTGACCATCGGTCTGCGGGTGATAAGCAAAACACAATTTCAAACTAGAAGACAAAGCTTCTTGCAAGCTTTTCCAAAATCCAGAAGTAAACCTCGGGTCTCTATCAGATACAATGCTCGACGGAACCCCGTGTAACTTCACTATCACTCTGACATAAATTTATGCTAACTTCTTCAAAGGAAAACTGATGTTAATCGAGATAAAATACGCCGACTTCGTCAATCTATCCACAATTACCCAAATTGCGTCAAAACCTCTCGCCGTATTCGGCAATCCAGTCACAAAATCCATTGTAATACTATCTCATTTCCACTACAGTATTTCCATCGTTGCATCAAACTGGATGGTTTCTGGTGTTCCACCTTTGACTTCTAACAAGTCAAACAAGCATACACAAACCGAGCTATGTCTTTCTTCATACCCGGCCACCAAAATAATTTCTTCAGGTCTTGATACATTTTCGTAGCTCCTGGATGAATACTCAAGCTACTCCTGTGGCTTTCTTGCAAAATTACCTTTTTCAAATCAGGATTATCTGACACACAAATTCTGCCTCTGAACTTCAACACACCATAATCATCTACTTTAAGGTCTTCTTCCTTATCCTTTCCGCCTACGGTCATCAAGTCTACCAATTTCAAATCCAGTTTATGACCTTTTCTTATTTCACGAAGGAACTCATTATTCACTTTCAGCACCCCCAACATTACACTTTCCGAAGTTAACTCACAAGCCATACTCAAGTCTCTAAATTATTCAATCAAATCCAATTCTCTAATCATCAAAGTCGGCATATGTATCGTCTTCCGACTCAAAGCATCTTCCACGGTGTTAGCTTTACCGAGATGGTAACTCAAGCTAAAGTCATAGTCTTTCAGAAATTCCATCCATCTTCGCTGCCTCATATTTAATTCCTTCTGGTCAAACAGATATTTCAAACTCTTATGGTCGCTGAACACTTCGAATCTCAACCCGTACAAATAATGCCTCCAAACCTTTAGTACGAAAACCACTGTAGCTAACTCTAGATCATGAGTAGGATAATTCCTTTCATGAATCCTCAGTTTTCGTGAAGTGTAAGCCACAACCTTGCCATCTTGCATCAAAACACTGCCTAATCCCATTTTAGACGCATCGTAATATACCATAAAAGGATCATTCAAATTTGGTAAGGTTAACACTGGTGCGGTAGTCAACCTTTTCTTCAATTCTCGGAAACTTTCTTCACACAAAATATCCCATACAAATTCCTGGCCTTTTCTAGTCAACTGGGTCAACGAAAGAGCCAAATTAAAAAACCCTTCGATGAACTTACGATAATAGCCTGCCAAGCCTAAGAAACTTCTAATCTCCGTCACTGACTTCGAAGCCTCCCACTGAAGCATAGGACTCACTTTCGATGGATCCACTGCTATGCCTCCTCTAGAAATAACATGTCCAAGAAAACTCACTTTGCTCAACCAAAACTCACACTTCGAAAGTTTTGCAAACAATTTATTATCCTTCAGCACTTGCAACGCAACCCTCAAATGCTCTACGTGATCTGCTTCTGACTTGGAGTAAATCAAAATGCCATCAATGAAAACTACTACAACCTGGTCCAAATAAGCATGGAAGATACGATTCATGTACTCCATGAACACACCCGGTGCATTGGACATACCAAACGGCATCACTGCATATTCATAATGTCCATACCGAGTTCTGAAAGCTGTTTTTTGGATATCATCTTATTTCACACGGATCTGATGATAGCCTAACCTCAAATCAATTTTACTAAACACACGAGCTCCCACGAGTTGATCCATCAGATCGTCGATTCTTGGAAGTGGATACTTATTCTTGATGGTTACTTTATTCAATTGGAGATAATTGATGCACAAGCACATACTGCCATCTTTCTTCTTTACTAGCAAAACTGGCGCTCCCCATGGCGACACACTGGGTCTGATAAACTTTTTGTCTAATAATTCTCCCAACTGAGATTTCAACTCTGCCAATTCTGACACTAACATTCTGTATGGTGCCATAGATATAGGTCTGGTACCAAGAACAAGATCAATCATAAACTCTACTTCCCTCTCTAGAGGTAACTCTACAACATCCTTTGGAAACACTTCAGGAAATTCTCTCACAACAGGTAATTCCTCAATCGACGACTTACCCTCCATAGATAATGAAGCTAACACTGCAAATTATTTAGCTTCGTCTTCTACCAAGATTCTAAACTCCTTAGTAGATATAAGACTATCCATTTCTTCTTCTTCTTCGGGAGTCAGGAATAACAACCTCTTCTATAACAATCAATATAAACATAGTTGCTCTTGAGCCAATTCATCCCTAAAATAACATCCAGCTCGCTGAGTGGTAGACAAATCAAGTCCACTCCAAAATCTTTACCAAAGACCGACACAGAGCAATTCAAACACACTAAAGACGTAGTGATTGATCCAATAGATGGAGTATCAATCACCATCCCTTTACTCAAAGTAGACGGCATAAGCCCCAGTCTCTTCACACAATCCACAGAAATAAATGAGTGAGTTGTACATGTATCAATAATAGCAATCAACGGAGTGTTATGAATGTAACACGTACCTCTGACCAAACGATCATCATTGGTAGGCTGAGCTCCCACCAACGCAAACACCTTCCCACTTGTCTGAGACTTCTTCGGTTTCTGATAGTGGGTGCTGATATGACCCTGCCCACCACAGTTGTAACAGGTTGGTATGTTGGCTCTACAATCCGCGACCACATGACCTGGCTTTCCACACTTAAAACACGTCTTCACCTCATTCTTACATTCATTTGCACGGTGACCTGCGCCACCACATCTGAAACACCTGAGAGGATTGGAAGGATTTCCTCCCCCACTTGGTTTCTTCCCAGCAACATCTTTCTGCTTTCCTTTATCAACCAAAACATGGTAAGGTGTATTCCCATGCCTTTTTTCCCTCTTCTGTCACTTAGATTCTTATAGTGAACGATTCTAGCTCTGTTGTCTTCATCATAGATTCTACACCTGTTCACCAGCTCAGGAAAGTACCTGATCTTCTGATAACCGACACCTAATTTGATCTCGAGACGCAACCCATTCTCAAACTTGATACACTTCGAACTCATAGTTGCATCAGTATTGTAATGAGGATAATACTTTACCAGTTCGTCGAACTTAACCGCATACTCTGCCACTGTCATGTTCCCCTGTTTCAACTTAATGAATTCAATCTCTTTCTTTTTGCGAACATCTTCCGGAAAATACCGTTCCAGAAACTCTGCCCTGAACACTGTCCAACCAGCTTCCAATCTCTGGCGGGTGTTGTCCCACCAGTCCTCAGCCTCACTTTCCAGCATATGGGTACCGAACTGTACCTTCTGATCCTCTGAGCATCCCATGGCTCTGAAGATCTTCTCAATATCCTTCAGCCATTTCTGTGCTACATTTGGATCATGTCCTCCTTCGAACTTAGATGGCTTGTTATTCTGGAACTTCTCCAAATTACAGAACTCTCTGTTTCCAGCTCTCTGATTGATATTCTGACCAATGTTCTCCACTGCCTGCGCAACAGCTTGTAACGCAGCAGCCACCGCAGCATCATTCCTACCAGTCATACTGTTCAATATCCAAGAAAACATAGGTTATAAGAAACATACGACTATAGACATCCTATAGTCAGACTCTACTACAACACTGGCCAGACGGACCGACCTGCTCTGATACTAATTGTAACACTTCACTCTACCTCGTACACGCATTATAGGAATATTACATAAAAGTACATCAGAGTTTTCAAAACACGTAGGATGTCACATATACATTTCTCTCATTCAATGAAGTATCAAGTCACTTCATGCTTCCCACAATATTTCAACAAAGTCATTCAATAAAACAGCAGAATAAAATCAATGTTTAAACATAATCCCCACAACTAGTGGTTATACATCATTAATCTAATAGATAAAAGATACGTAACAATTAATCAAGAATATAAGCAAAATATAATGTAATCCTGTCATCCCATGTTACGTACCAGAGCGGCTCCTAGGACTCGATCAAATAAGCGGTGAAATACACATGCTAAGGAGTAGTTACACACCAAACATATAATGATACACATACAACGCACATACATGTGCCATCTCAATCACTTGGCATTAATAGCCCATAATCAAATACAAATATGTAATGTGACTCACTGACTCGACACAATGCATGTGGTACCAACACAAATACATACAGTTCACCCTAGAATTCGATTCTCGTCGGAATTCGGATAAGTCGTATACGTTCCTCTGAACTACAACTTATCTCCACCACGACTTCCACATGAAGTCCGGATGAACTAGGCACCCATCATGGATTCCCACCTAGCCATCTCCACAAGACACATGACATGAAATGCACGACAACACAATTATGCAAATATGATAATAATTTCAAGCATAATTCACGATCATCAATGATCCACACGAGCCATTCGCTCACCGTAATCCTCTCGGGAATTACCATCATCACACCAAAAACGTAATTTTCCATATTCTCTCTAATTAAATTCATTACTAATCTTCCTTAGGTTCATTTTAGTCATATTAATCCTACCGATTAAACGAAATTGTGTTCCAAGCAAAATCTGGGCAGAAATCACGAAAATGGAAAAAAGTCATCCCAAGCCTGCCCATACGCGTACCCCCATGGTCCTTACGCGTATTGCCATCTGCCATCCGCGTATTGGAGCTCCCTTACGTGTATGGCCAGAGGTTGTCGCCTTCTAAAATCTCTCAGATACACTCCTTACGCGTATGACTACCCTCATACGCGTATTGCCCAAGCCCATACGTGTATCATACGCGTACCACTAGATGGTCATGCTGGCACTAGGGACAGGGCACGTCTGATACGTGTACAACCCTTGGGAAGTCCTCCATATGCGTATTGACACCTCCAATATGCGTATGACCAGCAGATCTATCAAAAAACTCAGATCTCAGCATTTCCATGAGTTTTTACTCAAGATTCATCATTCTATCTTCCCATTCATCCTAAAACTCAGTTTTCTATCGATTTCATTCTTCTTATCTTCCATTTTTTCAAGGTTCCACTCGTTAGACCTAATTTCGATTACGGTTAAACCCTTAATTCTCATATCTATTAACAGTCCGAATTACATTACAGTATTAATGGATTTCCACATCAATCTTAGATTCACACACACAATCATCATAAAATAATCATTCAACAATAACAATAATTTTAGGAAATTCATCATGTTATGAAATCCAGATCAAGGAAACCAAGAACATGCATAATTCCTATGAGAGAAAGGACCTCTCACTACCCTCTCATGTTAATTCACCCATATTGAAATCCATTTTCCCCCTTACCTTGGATTTGAGCTCTTTCTTGGCAACAATGGAGGAATCTTGGTTCTTCTTCCCTAGCTCTCCTTTCTCTGTCTTTTTCCTCTTTTACGTGATAACTTTCTAACTCTACCACTAATCCTCTCTTAACCCCTTAATCAGATTTTAATTCCATTAATCCAATTAATAATAATAATAATAGTAATAATAATAACTACCATCCTATTAATTTTATTATCAATAATAATATCAATAACCATACTATTCTTATTATTGCTATTAAATGGTTAACGTTATTACTATAGGTTCTCCTTACCCCAACTAAGGTCACCTCTCACTCTTGCCCTTAACTTTATACCCCTAACTAAGGACATCACAACAGATACGGACACAACAAAGTATAAAATGACTAAATAATTTAAATGGGGTGTTACAACCCCCATATAACATGAGCCACAAAGCACCTAAGCGACTTGTAAAATGACCACAATTCACATAGCAAAACAGAGTGCCAAGCGAAACCTTGCAAAACATCATGATGAAACATCGAACATGTACGTCATGATTTGAAATGCAGCTGCTGCAATAAATTTCTCGAACCATTCCCCTATTTGCCCTTTCAAAATCACTATAAAATCAACCTCAGCCTTCATTCTTTAAAAGAGGCTACAATAGCCATCAAAACGCTGATACAACATCACCTAAATCTCTCAAATCCCTTTTTTTCTCCCCAAAAGCCTCCTTTAACTTCCACTGAAAATCATAGATTCATCATCATGTTCTTTCAATCAAACATAAAAATTCACTCAAACTATTAACCTTCAACACCCAAACCATTCAAAACCCAAATCACACAGGACTAGAAAGATTAAAGAGAATAAGAGTGATTGAGAGAGTGATCAAAAGCAAACTGAAACAAGAAATTGAAGTGAATGAACCTGAGTGAACATGGGACGCGGAAAGATTGAGACGAAAATCACACGAGAAAGGTGGGTTGAACGAGTTGTGTTGATTGCGTGTTTGGACAGTTTGATGTTGATGTTGACTAAGGCGCACCATTTTCTAAGGGTGGCTGAATTTTTTTTTATTGCCATTGACTAGGGTGTTGAGGTCCATTTATTAATGTTTATCACACCACCCTTTTGTTTTAGGCTAGGCGGATGATGGGCTTAGCTGAGCCCATATGATTCCCACAAATGAATCACTTTGAATAAATCCTAGGATTACTTCTATAACACCCCTCCCTCTTTGTTATGCTTGTTAATAAATTTATTTATTTTTTAAAGTTTTTTTCATTTTCTAAATTTTTTTTAAATGTTTTCTTAATCAAACTTCGAAAGAAGAAGATTCTTGGAGTCTAGCATTCCTTGGATCTTTGAATGAATGACTCTTGAGGCGCGCGCTTTGGATTGTCATTCATTCAACCTTTCGTCCTAAAACACCTAGTATTTATCTAAACATTTTCTTAATCAACTTACGAAAGAAGGAAATTCTTGGAATCTAGCATTCCTTGGATCTTCGAGTGAATGGCTCTTGAGGCACGCCCTTGAGTTGTTATTCATTCAATCTTTCAAATTCAAAATGTTCAACCTTTCCTCAGAACCTTTTCAATCAACTCCCTAAAGAAATGAGTTCTTGGAATCTCGCATTCCTTGGATTCTTGAGTGACAGCTCTCGAGGCACGCCCCTTGGATTATTTTTCATTCAATATTTCGTTTCCAAACCAACTTCAAATTTAACCCTCTCTTTTCGTGGTTGTCTCCACGAACTACAGACACTCTGATTCTTTTATTCTCATCCGAATAAAGATACATAGGCGCAAGATTGCGATGATATTGGCGAGCTACCTTTTTTCTTTTTTCCGTCATTCTGCGTCTACCTTTTTCTTTTTCCACCTTTTCACAATTCTATTCATCTTTCGTTTCCCCTCTATCCTTTCCTGTAGTTGAACTACGAAAGCTCTGATTCCTCATTCTCATCCAAGTGAGTATATGTAGGCACAAGGGCCCCAATCCTTGGCGAGCACCCTATCCTAAAACTAGCCATTTTCCCCTTAGCATCTATTCCTTTTATCATACCGTTTCGCATTTATCATTGAGAAGAAAACAAACAAGCTTAGATAACGCTCATCACAAATCAAACTAAGAGGTTCCCATTGAATACAACGGACGTGAGGGGTGCTAATACTTTCCCCTTGCATAACCGACTCCTGAATCCAGAACGTGGTTGCAATGACCGTGTTCTTATCTCTCTTTAAAAGGTTTTTTCGATATTTTTCTTTCCCTCTTTTGGGATAAATAAAGTTTGGTGGCGACTCTATCGAACCACATTCCACACCTTTCGTGCGAGGGTTGCATTTCTCGATTGTATTTTTCGAGGTGCGACAGATGGCGACTCTGCTGGGGAAGTATTTCCTCCATGCAAGAGAAAGTTGAGCCTAACATAGGGATTTGTAAAGAGCGTTATCTTTGTTTGATTGTTTTTTCCTTGTTTATGTATTTGTTCTCTTATTTCTTGGCTAATGGATCTTGGGATGATATCAGGAGTAAGGATCTACTCTCGAGCTTTGGTAAAATCAGAGGGAACACATAGCTTATAATTGGTAGTCGAGTAGTGTTGGTTCCAAAGGACTCACTCCTTATGTGCCTAGATGAAAGCTCCTCTAGAGGAGACCTATTCTTAGATCTTATTATAACACAGCTAGCCTATTACACGACTTGATTCATGAAGGATTCCTGATTCTGGGACCCCTTTTAGAACAAATTCTATATTGGTGGTCGTGTAGTGTTTGTCTCCAAGGACTCGCTCCTTGCGTGCCTAGTATGAGGACCCCGCTCAAGAGAGACCTTTTCGTCATTATCGTTATAATATGGCTAGCCTATTACGTGATGTTTATGTGATTAGTGTCTGTGATCCTGGGAATCATATCCGTCAATGTAGAAACTATCTCGTGAGTGGGTTTATAGGTAAAGAATCTAGATTTTCCCGTATAGTGCGTACCTGTAAGGTTTCTTTGGTCAGAAACTTTGGTTGTTAACCCGTTCCTTCGGCCAACCTCAGAACTATTTGAACCTGTGATCATGTGATCATGGGTCTTGCATCTTGCCTTGCATCCTGCATACATGTCATTGCACTGCTTTGCATCAATTGTGCATCTTAAATTTCATTTCAACAGCATAATCTCATTTCTCCTTCCTTCCTCTCTAGTAAATCAAGTTGATTCCTTGACACCAGTATGCAACTCGAGCCAACACTAAACGCATGATGGAGCATATTCAACAAGAGCAAGCTGCTTTTAGAGAGGAGTTGGACTCCATCAAAGGCAATATTGACCAGATTCTTGAAGCCAACACTACGGCCAGAAAAGAAGAAGAATTGTGTGAAGTTGCCACTGTCAACAACAATGGTCATGTGCAAGGGTCTACCTCAAGGCTCTCAGTACCTGTTCCCAACCCCATCAACTATGGGATACCGATGAACTTCACAACCGCAGCTGAAAGAGCCACCTCTCAACCACTCCTTACACCTGGAGTTAGTGTTAGAGCTATGCCGCAAGCCCAACCTGCTGTCATTCAGATCCATGTTCCTCACGCTGAAGAGAATATGCTAGACCAGTATGATGATGTTCAAAATTATCATGTTGTTATCCCCATTGCCAATCCTGCTATTGCTCAAGATTCTGAAGCTATCAGAATGTGTCGCGATTTAGCTGAAAAGCTCTGAGTCATTGAGGGGCACAACTCAGCTTCTCCCAATGCTCTGGAATTGTGCTTGGTGCTAGACGTTGTTTTTCCTCCCAAGTTCAAGGTTCCAGAATTCTCGAAGTACAAAGGTCTCAATTGTCCTAACATTCACCTGAAGATGTACTGTCACAAAATGGCTGCTTATGCCAGAGACGGAAGGCTAATGATTAATTGCTTCCAAGACAGCTTGTATGGAGCATCCCTCGAGTGGTATATGCAGATCGAGCATAGCAGTGTGTGCACTTGGGCTGACTTAGCTAATGCATTTGTTAAACAATACAAATACAACACTGACCTGGCTCCGAACCGTACTCAACTTCAGAGTATGGCTCAAAAGGACAATGAATCCTTTAAAAAGTGCGCACTGTGATGGAGAGAGCTAGCTGCAAGGATGCATCCACCTCTTGTTGGCCGTGAATTGATTGACATCTTCATGGGTGCCTTATAGGGCCAATACTACTAGAAGTTAATTGGTAGTGTTTCGGCTGGATTCTCTGACTTAGTGATCGTTGGTGAGAGAATTGAGGAGGGTCTGAAGAGTGGAAAAATTCAAGGAAGTTCTAGCAGTCAGGCTGGAGCTAAGAAGCCTTTCAATGGATACAAAAAGAAAGAGGGCAACATAAATGTCATCTCTGTTCAGAAAGGCAAAGCTCCTCAACAAGCTTCTGCTCCAATGCCTTATCAAGTCCCTTACTTTCGGTATCTGTATGTTGTTGCTACATAATATGCTTCAATTCCTTATCAGCCAGCTGTTCAAGCTCAAATGCCTCAGCAACAAGCTCCTCAGCAACAGTCCTACCATAAGCAAGGGTATTATTATCCGCCTCAGAATCAACAAAAGCAAGATGCTCAACAACAGCGTCAGCCTAATCAGCAGAGGATGAGGAGGCCAGATAGAGTCTTTGATCTTCTGCTAATGACATATGCTAAGATCTTTGCTCAATTGCTGGAGAAAAGGGCGATTACTCCGAGAGACTTAGCTCCACCGACTGTCATTCCTCCCGACTATGGCACAAACGCTCACTGCGAGTTTCATAAGGGCGCTTCAGGGCATACAATTGAGAATTGCAGAGCCTTCAAACACAAAGTTCAAGACATGGTTGATAAGAAAGCTCTCACATTCAATGGGAAGACTCCAAATGTCATAAACAATCTTATGCCGCTACCAAACTAGTGCTAGCATCAAGTCAAATCAAGTCAAGTCAAGTTCATCTCCCAGAAGAAGACAGTCATGTTGCCATCCCATTATTTGCATTCTTGTATTTTGTCTTTGTTTGTTTAAGTACTGTATGCTTTGAACATTGCCATTCGTATTTAGTTTTATTAATGTACTGATTATGCATGCTTTGAATTAGTTATTTCGTATTCACTCATTTCTTCTAATTTCTGCAAATCACTAACACACACTTATCCATTTCACGCTCTCTTTATCAACTGTTGTTTAGCATGATTAGAGGTAGGATGATGAAAATGAAATACCCATAGTTGTGAATTGTATGCTTTCGAATAAAACCTGCCAATGATGTACAGGCATTGTTTCAATTTATGATACACTAGAGAAACAAAGAGTTAATCCCTAGTTAACCACTTCGAGCCAAGAAGTAGCAGTTTCCTTCGAATCTATAAACCCTTACACTCAACCTAGAGCAGGGTAGTGTTCAGTTAATCCACTACGCACTTAAACCAAAAAGAAAAAAATCCAAAAGACGTGATGGTTTTTCTTCAAAAACCCATGATTTGGTAGTGTTGCACCCCAAATTTTGACCCCTTAGATCCTCATCATCATTGTAGGATCATTTTCATTTGATTAACTAACCTTAACCCATTTCAAGTTTATCTTTGTTAAGATGCAGATGAATTAGGGTTTCGTACCGTCAAAATCGAGATTTCGGTGGTCTGATCAATCAATGTTTTGGATTGATTCAACTTCAAATAAGTCTCCACATCATCAAGAATACAACATTGGATCAAGTATGGATTCAATTTGAGGTGGTCACCCGGAAATTGAGAACAGTGCAGTTCAAGACGCCCGATTAGGGTTTTTCCGATTAGGAAAAGTCAACTGTAGTTTGACCTTTGGTTTAAAGAGTATTTCAATGGTGGTATTTTGATCCATTAAGCTCCTATGGCTTAGTAAAGTCCATTCAAAGAGTTTCAAGTCCTCAGGATGTCCGGATCATCGACAGTCGACTCGGTAGTCACCGATTGATCGAACGTTTGACCGAAAAGTCAACTCTTCAACAATAAGGAATTTGACTTCAAGGTGTGAATAAAAAATGTTCCTTATATCATATTACACCTCCCCATAAAATTTCATGACCATTGGATCAAGGGTTAAGAAGTAATTGCAAAAATCGGGAATTAGGGTTTCGAAAGGGGCAAGACCATAACTCCTCAACCACACATCCAAATGAAATGGTCCAAAGCTCATTGGAAAGCTCTTGACAAATCCTACAAAAGCCTCAAAGTGGTCCATGATCAAAAAATGCATAGAATTGGAGTTATAGCAAAATTCATTTTTGAAGGGGAAATAACTTAGAAAAATTCTAAGTTATTTAGCACTTGTAAGTGGTTTTTTCAGAAAATTTGAAGGGTTTTTCAACCTAGTTCCATATATAATTTGGAAATTCCCAAAACATTAAAGTTGTAGAGCTACTTAAGGGCTTTCCAAATTATGGTAGAACTCCTCAATAGCATGTGTGAGCAGAAAGTTATGCACTATGAAAGTTAGGGCTGTCAACACTTGAAATCACTTTGTCAAGAATTCTCAAACTTGGATTTTCACAACTTAAGCTACTCTCAACCCTTGGATCATGATCCAATATGATATTCAGATGTGTAGAGGGAAGGAAATGCAGAAAATGTAAGGTTTGGAGAGAAAGAGAGGTAGGTTGCAACTTGACATTATTTTAATAAAATGTGTAAGAAGGAGAGAGAAACTTTTCATGCCAAGGCTGTGCAGCTGGCTCACCCTACCTCCATAGATCATCTCAGTCACTTCATGTCCATATCCACTTGATTTTCTGATCTTCTTTGGTCCATGGAACTGATGTATAGAGATCTTGGCAAGATATTTCAAAAATCTCATGAAAACTCCCTCCAAAAGTGGTAAATGACCAAGGCTGCCCTCACTCTTACTTGGCTATAAATAGAGGCCTCCTCTATGAGTTCAAACACACCAGAGCAATCTCAAAAAAACCAGAGAAAACATAGCTCTCACTCTCCTCTCATTCCTCAAGAATTTCTAAAACACCAAAATCTCCATTTTTACCAAAAAACTGTCTTGAGCAAAACTCTGCTCAAGACAAGTTCCATCACTTCCAAACCTCTAAAAAGCATCCATAAAATCCTTAAATATCATATAGAAGGTGTCTATACCTTTAAACCTCCAAAAAATACCATTTTGCTAAAAGTCAACTTTCACACTAAGAAAGTTTGACCACCACCTTCAAAACTTGCCAAATCCTTGTATAAGGTGTTTCTTGTTGATCTAACCATCCACACACCTCCCATACATCATATTATAACTGTCTAAGGCATTAAAAACCAGCTGGAAATCCATTAACTCCAATTGTCTTAAAGTTTGGTTTTGTTGCTTCAAGAGGAAGCAAGTTTCATATCATTGCAAAAGAAGGAGCACCTCTGGGTTTCTAAGCTTTTTAGCTTGCTCAAGGCTGGTCAACAAGAGGTATGTGATGTTCTAACTATCTAGAAATCATACATTATCATATTTTACCTTTTTGTGAGGATTTGTGTGAAAATGTACCATAATGCCCTATGATGCTTCTTTGTCAAGAATGTTAGTTTCATGATCATAATGTTTGTTTTGTCCGATATTTTGTCATTTGTAAATGATATGTGGAGGTTAGATTGTGAGTTTGTGTCTTGATACCATATTCATGCTTGTTAGTAATATTTTGGTCATTTGGTAGATTTAGGATCCAACTTTGAGAAAATGATTTGCTTGCCCTAGAACTATAAATCTTGGCTCACTATTAGGATAGGTAGATGACTTGTAAGTTTCTCATAGGATCCCCCTGCCCTAGATCATGTTTGGATCTATTGTGGCATTTTGTTTTCACTTATGCTATTTTTGTGTCATCTTGCTTATCATTACTATGGAATTGTGTAGTGGACTATTGTGCCTACCATGATTGCATCTCATTGTTCCAAATCATTGTTTATTGCTTACTTGATATTGCTCATGATGTTTGATTGTTTGAAATTTGAGAAATATGAGACTTTGCCATTAGGGCCTGTCCTGAATTTTTGTTGATTTTGCTGTCAAAATTGGGTGAGCATGTCATTTCTGGTTAGGAGCAATTGTTACTTGTTTCTAAGTTGGAGAATCCTTTGTCATTATGTTTTGGGATTGTATGAGGTGTTTGTGAGTTCAAAATCTCCTTATGTGTTCAAACTGTTCAGTTATGCCTCATTTTCATTTTTCAAACCTCAATGTGCCACAACATACCGAATTGCTGCTCTGTTTGTGTATGCCTATTATTTTGAGTTGTAACTCATTTATATCCATGATTATAATGTGTGAAAATGATTAGATTGATCAATGCTTACCTGCATTTTAATTTCACCCTCAAACTGCTTCTTTAAGCCAAGTTTACCATGACCATGTACCAAATTCTGGTTTGCTTGCAATATGCATATTTTCTGAGTGGTAAATCATTCTTTCCCACATTTATGATATGTGTGTATTGTGTTTGTCAACATAGGATCATTTTCATAGCTGGACCATGTTGGTATCTTTTTGCTGTCAAACAATTTTGAAAACAATTGCACACACTTCACTTCTTTTTGATTGTCTTAGGGCTGCTCATCTAGCATTGAATCTATGGCAGTGTTTTAAAATTGGTATGTACATGAATCAACCAACTTTGTGTGTATTACATTTCTGTCATGACAGCCCCTCATACATGTTTGACAATTGTGGCTTGATAACCATTGCCTTGTTATGTGCATTCCATGAGTATCTCAAGTTGCTAATATCATTCCCTATTACATTTGAAACTTGTTGTATACATTTTTCTGACCTCAAGCTGTTCCAATCTTGTTGTTTTCAAATATTGCATTGTATTGTGTTAAGTGAGTAGTTAATGGTTGACTTTCAATTCCTCGATGTTTGTGAACAATTTTAAAGCATGGAAACACTTTATATGATGATTGAAGATTGTATGTGGGACTGATTTAAACAGATCATGCTTCCTCTTTGCTTTGGCCTTCAACTTGCATCTTTCATTTCCAATTTTCACTTAGCATAACAGTTGTGCTTTGATGTGTATATTGCCATGCTATCTTTTGCCTGAGTATTGTTGATTGATGTGTTTGGTTGGAGTGCATCTTTATGGACATGATTAGGATCCATAGGCCATGAGCACAAATTGAATTTTGTTCAATCTTCCCATTCTGTCTTGACAGTGACAGCATTTCCATGCTTCATGTTGCAATTCATGTGCCAATTATATGTTTGTTGATCTTTGCTTGAGCCTTAAGGGTGCAACACCTCTGTTATGATATATATGTTGTGTGTGCAAAGTTTTTCACATGTATTGGAACTCATAACTGTTTGTAATTTTCAAAATGCACTTCATTCACCAACATTGCAGCTGTCATAGGTTTTTGAAATTCACTTGGTTTGTAAACTTCCTTATGGTTTAGACACATTCTATATGTTGTTTTGAGCATGTATGTATGGTTTCTTCACTTTAATTTGGCCTGTTTTCATATCTCACTATCTCACTTGCAATATTTTGATTTTCATCTCATTTTCATTTGACAGTTGGACTTGAACCTCATAATTAGTTTGTTTGAGTGCATGAACATGGTATGTATGATATTTGAATTGTGTTTAAGCCCTTTCTCTGACCATAGCATGATTGGTTTGTTCCTTTTGCTTTGAAAATGCATTTTCATCAAAACTGCAACTACCTATCGTGTTTTTATTTCAAGACATGTTTTCAAAATTCCACCTGGACCATTCTATTCCTTGTTTAAAAACAACCAAAATTGATCTAAGGTTTGCTTGATTTGGTTGAGAAATGAGTGAGTTGGATATCAAAACGCATTTGTGAACTTGCCTTGTTTTGCTTTATTTTGTGCCCGGAAATTTAACACACCAAGCCATATATATATTTATGGGGGTGGCTATATCAACGGATGTATAGCCACCCCAGTGGTAGAAACCTTGCCCATAAACACGCCTTGCAACGCCTAGACCTGGGTTCGATCCCTGAGGAGGATCAACCCTTTTGGCCTTTTTTCTTTTTCCTTGCAAGCGCGCATTGGGCTGGAGGGCGTGGGTTCAACTCCCACCCCTTGCATTTTCTTCTATTTTTTACTCTTTGATTATTGTTTTGTGCACTAAAATTCATGAAACTTTAAAAAATCACAACTCTCTCATTTTTCATCCTTTTTTGCCCATTCTTTTTGCATTGTGTTTGTTATAATGTTTACTTTTGTATGATGTGAAAATATTACTTGTTGTCATAAATTGTCATATACTTTTCCCATGTGGAAATTTGTTCATTTATTGTGATTGTGATCCTACTTGCAGTTGAATTCCTCTGAGCATGTTTGTTCTTCTTGTGAGATCTTTATTCCCTTTGTTAGTTAACATGCTAGGGTACCCCCTTTTGGTTGTCACCATGATCTTGTCTCATTGATTCCTCATAAATTATGAGGTTAAACTAATTTACATGTGTTTGATTGTCATCAAATACATATTTTTGTTACACTTAATATATCTTGAGTTTATGACATGTTTACTTTCAAATTGTGATTTGTTTACATGGTTGTCACCATAATCTTGTCTCATTGATTCCTCCTAAATTATGAGGTTAAACTAATTTACTTGTGTTTGATTGTCATCAAATACATATTATTGTTACACTTGATATACCTTGGGTTTATTACATGTTTACTTTCAAATGGTGATTTGTTTACATGGTTGTTACTTTCATCTTTCCCCACCTTTGTTAAGATTTGTTCTTGGTTGTGACCATCTGTCTTGATTGAAATCATTAATATTGTAATACTTGCTTTGGTGGTGACCATCTCTCTTGATTAAAATCATTAATAATGTAATGCTTCCTCCTAAATTATGAGGTTAAACTAATTTACTTGTGTTTGATTGTCATCAAATATATATTGTTGTTACACTTGATATACCTTGGGTTTATGACATGTTTACTTTCAAATGGTGATTTGTTTACATGGTTGTTACTTTCATCTTTCCCCACCTTTGTTAAGATTTGTTCTTGGTTGTGACCATCTGTCTTGATTGAAATCATTAATATTGTAATACTTGCTTTGGTGGTGACCATCTCTCTTGATTGAAATCATTAATATTGTAATGCTTCCTCCTAAATTATGAGGTTAAACTAATTTACTTGTGTTTGATTGTCATCAAATACATATTGTTGTTACACTTGATATACCTTGGGTTTATGAAATGTTTACTTTCAAATGGTGATTTGCTTACATGGTTGTTACTTTCATCTTTCCCCACCTTTTTTAAGATTTGTTCTTTGTTGTGACCATCTGTCTTGATTGAAATCATTAATATTGTAATACTTGCTTTGGTGGTGACCATCTCTCTTGATTGAAATCATTAATATTGTAATGCTTCCTCCTAAATTATGAGGTTAAACTAATTTACTTGTGTTTGATTATCATCAAATACATATTGTTGTTACACTTGATATATCTTGAAATTATAACATGTTTACTTTCAAATTGTGATTTGTTTACATGGTTGTAACTTTCATCTTTTCCAATCTTTGTTAAGATATGTTGTCACCTTTGTTAAGATCCCTTTCCATCTTTGTTACGATGTTTCCCCATCTTTGTTAAGATTTGTTCTTGGTTGTGACCATCTGTCTTAATTGAAATCATTAATATTGTAATACTTGCTTTGGTTGTGACCATTTATCGTGATTGAAATCTTTGCCTGATATTGTAATATCTTAAATGCTTGCTTTGGTTGTAACCATTCATCCTGATTTAGATCCTTGCTTATTATAATATGCTTGATCATTCTTGGTTGTAACCATATCCCTTATATTCATCATGTGTGAATGTTTATGCTCTGTTAAGTTTACTTTTCCCAAGTGATGGAACTCTTTAGTTCTCATCCAAGTTGTGTCATCTTTTCCCTTCCAAAGGAAAGTCTCTCTATTGACCCTTGGGTCATAGATAGCTCATTAAACTCATAGGTCTGGATATAACCTTCTCCCCATTTTGGTCTGGATAGAACCAATAGGATTTAAACATCATAGGTATGGATAGAACCTTCACCCTCTTTTGGTCTGGAAAGAACCAATAGATCCTTATTCTGTAGTTTGTGCCCGAACTACGACCGCTCTGATTTCTCATTGGACAATGAGAATACGTAGGCACAAGATGCAATATCTTGACGAGCAACCTTCCCCCTTCTCCCACATTTTGGTCTGGATAGAACCAATTGGTCTTACAACATAGAACTTTAGGATAGAGTTTGGTTAACTCTATGTAAGAATCATGGATATGATTACTTACTTCCCTTTCTTGAGTCTTTAACATAGATCTAGAGAGTTTTGTGAAACTCTATACAAACATTGTTATGTTTGTTCCCCTTTGAACCTTGATCATAATCAAGTGTTCTTCATCCCTTGTGAGGTGAACTACGATTGCTCTGATTCTATCCTAGTTAGGATACGTAGGCAGAGGACGCGATGTCTTTGCGAGCAAACTTAGAAACTATCATTAGGTTTTAACCTACACCTTTTACCCAATCCCAAACCTTAGCAAACACCTAGCAAATTAGCATGCAAACAAACAAAAGGTTTATGTAGAGTACTACAGATGTTTAGGATGTGAAATACCTACCCTATGTATAACCAACCCCCGATCCCCGAATCTCTTAGCGTTGTTATTACATCGCGCAAAAGGTTCTTTATTTCTTTAGACCTTTCCTTTGGATAAATTAAAGTTTTATTGTGAATTTAAGAATTAAGATTCAAGTTAATCAATAGCTTGGTATCACGATTCTCACCACAATTGGTAGTCACAATCCTCAAATGAAAATCAAAAGCCTGCTAAGTCGAGCACCTCAAAGAAGACTTAGGCAAAAATCAAGGCTATCCCGATGGACTCGAAAAGTAAAATCAGTCCATGCAAAAGTTAGGTATAAAAAACAATCAAAAGAGGTCTTCAAACCCTCAGCAAAAAAAAAAAGATTCGGTGACCTCCAAATAAAATTCAAAAGGTCACTGACATCCGTCAAAAGCAAAATAAGATGACTGCCATTTTGAGCATATCTTGAATCATCACCCTTACACCGTCAACCCTTTTGGAAGAAAAATATGTGCAGAATTAAATGAACGTAGGACTGGAGTTCATCACGAAGGAGGGGTGGGTACAAACTAAAATTTGAGCCTAATATCCTTTGTTTCATGAACCATGAACCAGACCATGTTACAACCCTCAAAAGACCTAATTGAGACAGGGTTTATTCTAAAAGCATACTATTGAGAGGTTGCGTAACTTGACTCCCCACATATTTGCTAATCATCAGCATTGGTGTCATTCTTCTTACTATATCTTTCACACTAATAAATCAGCACAACGTCTAGACTAACGATTCATTCGCCTCACACAATCACAGAAACTTCAATAAATGACTATCTTTTAAAAACTTGCATAAATGTTACATTAAGATTACCATTTGTGAATGTGCAATTTTAACTGAAAATCAGTGCACGACATCAAAGAACTCTAATAAATCAAAAAGCAACTTGAACTTTCAGTGGTGCTGACCCGAATCAAGGCTCCCTCAAAACCCACAGGTTGGGGCAAATCCTTCAACAGCTCAATCAGGAGCAAGTCATCTCAGAGCACATCAAAGCACAGCTTCCAGAGATCAAATTACTTCCAGAACTGGTTAATCAAGGGCAAACCATTACCATGTTCAGACTGGGGCAAGACCTATTGCAAAAGGCAAATCATTTTTGTACTTTCAACATTGGTCAAGCAGATCTTGCTAGGTAGTAGCAATCATCAAGTTTAGAGCACAAACATAGTTTTAGAGTTGTGATTCTCTCATAGGCAAAGATCACAGGACTTATCAATAAGTGATCAACCTTGGGGAATTGAATGCATCTTTGTCTGCTTCAATCATGACGTCTTCAACGAACTGAGTGTCGAGGAAACCAAACCTCCCACCATCCAAAGTCCAATCCGCATTGGCAACTACCAAAACACCACCATGCTGGCATCGTCACCCGAACACATTTAATTACCCATCTGCAATCATATGCATCATATTTGACATCATAAGCATTATTTGTATCATATGCATCCAAAACCAATCATACTTGCCCAGCACTTACATCTCTGCGCGTCAGCATTTGCATTTGTATATCCATTCGATATGGAACATCATACCAACATAAAGCATTCATACATATGCATAGATCAAGATCCAGGATCAATCTTGAGATTTCCAAGACGATCTTCGGCCTAGTCAGGGGCATTTTATTCAAGACCGTGGGTGTTCCCTGTAACGCCCATTTTAATTAATTTCATTTCCGGTATTAATTTATTCGCGGATGTGTCTTGAGGAAGTGTTAGAAGATTATGAACTCATAGTATCAATATGTGGTAAATAAAATGAGATAATTAATGGTAATGTGAAAGTTATTATTAATTATTATCATTGTTATTTCCAATATTAATATATGAGGAAACATAATTAATTGGACTTTTTGGAATAAAAAGTATTATGAAGAATTAATATAATTTTGGAAAATATATTTATTTGGATTAAAAATGAGTTATTTGGATTTAATAAAAAGAATATTGGGACTAAGGGTATTGTGGGTATTTTTGGAGAATAGAAAGAGAAGTGGAGGAAGAACTCGTGAGAACACGAGAGAGGAAGGAGAACAAGCGATCAAGGGTGCAAGCTGAAGCATCAAGAACAGCAACAAGTTAGCTGATTTTCGTGAGGATTGAAGTGCAAATTCATCATCCAAGCTTCGTTTGAGGTAAGGGGGGAGAATTTTACGGTTAATTAGTTTTTGCATGAAATTGGTAGAAACGGGGGAAAATCCCCAACCCCATTGATTATTATTGTTTGATTGATGCATCCATGTGATTTATTGCTGAGATTAAGTTGTTATATCATGTTCAATTCGTTTGCATGTGCTGAGAATATTGGGTTGAATGAGTTTGGGGTTTTGAGTAGTTTCGGAGTTATGTCGGAAGTCGGTAATTTGAACAGATGATGCATTTTAGCGGATAGAATCAGGAATAGACCCGTAGCCCCGTTGTAGTATGTTGGTAGTTGTGAGTTCTGATTTAATCGGGCGGAATCGGGAATGGATGATGATTCTGGTGCGCAGAATTTTTCTGTGTACGCAGGCATTCGCTGGGCGAACGGAGGCGAGCCTTCGCCAGGCTTCGCCGGGAGAACTATCCAGCGAGTGTTGGTAGAAGCTTTTGTTTGGCTTCGCCAGTCGAATGGCAGCGAGTGTTCGCTGCGGGGCTTCGCTGGGTGAATGCGCCAGTGAGCCCGACAGCAGTTTGTGTTTTTGTTGCTGTCTTGTGCTGTTCCTCTGTGGAATTGGACCCTCGTTGGTCATGAGCGATGGGAGGCTTGCTGGAGATGCTGATGCGAGCGTATGTGGGTGGTTGTAGGGCTGTTTGGCCGGCGTTTGTCGCAAGTGGCATAATCGTTGAATTAGGCATTATGTATAAACCGGTGTGGATGTGTACGTGAAATATGTGCGCTGCGTGTGAGATGCGAGGATTAGTATGATCGTTGGGCCTTGAGCGCGTTGTGTTTGTGTGTTGCGGTGAATGGATCAGTGAGGATCAGTACGCTTATTATGCGTTGCATTTGTATGCTGTTATGTGATGTGTTGGGTCAGTAGGACCGACATGCCTTGTGTGCATTGTATGTGATAGATTGTGTGGTGAGTGGATCCGTGGGATCGACGCACTATGTGTGCTTGTTATATATGTACTTTGTGATATGAATGGATCTGTGGGATCGGTACGTCGTGGGCGTAGTGTATGTGTGTGGCGAGGAATGGATCAATATGATCCATGTGCACTTAGTGTGCTAGTTGTTTAATGTGCGTGGTTATGGTGGTGTGCTCCTGTAGAGGAGGGTGATGGCCCAGTGACCATCATATCGTTGTTGTGCTCCTAGTGGGGAGGGTGATGGCCATGTGTCCATCGATGTTGATGAGGTGCTCCCGGTGTGAAGGGTGATGGCCAGTTGTCCATCGGAGATATGCTCCCGTAGCGGAGGGTGATGGCCAAGTGTCCATTGGAATTATTATAGTGCTCCCATTATGGAGGGTTGATGGCCAGTTGTCCATCGGTATGGTGTGCTCCCTGTGTGGAGGGTTGATGGCCAGTTGCCCATCGTTATATTTTGTGCTCCCGCGTGGAGGGTTGATGGCCCGTTGCCCATCGTGGTAGTAAGTCGGTGTCGTATATTGTGAGTGGTGTGAGCGCGTTTGTTGCGCAATTGTGAATTGTGGATGAGGGTGGGACCGTGAGTCCGGATGATGTGTATATGAAATATTATTATTATTATTGATTTCTGCTTTTATTTCATGCACTTATATGCCATTATTATTTGATCTTAATTCTCACCCCTTTGTCGTTGTTGTTGTGGTCTGTGCTTCTTCGGAAGTACAGACAATCTAGGTGTTTGGCTTGTTGGATTGTAGTGTTCCGTAGGACTGCTCTGATACGTAACACCGGGGCGTTTTGGGAGTTTGATTGTGTATTGTTGATTTTTATGTGCCCATGTGGCGTATCCTGTTTGATGGTGATTGTAGATGATGCTATATGTGTTTTGGGCAGATGGCCATTGTTGTACATATATATGACGAGGATGATGGATATGGCTTATATATATAAATATGTTGTTTTGTGATTTATGGCAGACGATGTTTATATTTTCCGCTGCAGTTTTATTGAGAAAATTAACTTGGAAAAATGTTTTGTGGGACTTTAGTGTGAATTGTGACATCCCGTTGTGGGAGATACTCTGATGTGTGCTTATTTAATTGTTTTATTTTATTTTGGGAAACGGGGTGTTACAAGTTGGTATCAGAGCAGGTCCGTCCGGCCGGCCAGAGTAGTGTGTTGAGTCTGTCTATAGGATAGAATTGCTTGTTTTCGGTTAACCTGGATTGTTGTTGTTGAGCAGTATGGCTGGAAGAAATGACGCGGCGTTGGCTGCGGCGATGCAGGCTATGGCGCAAGTGGTGGCCAATCAGAATCTGGCTGCGGGAGCTCAGTTCAGAGACTTAACGCAGTTCCAGAGCAACAAGCCACCAAAGTTCAAAGGTGGGATTCTTGACCCGGTAGTTGCACAGAAGTGGCTGAAGGCAATCAAGAAGATCTTCAGAACTATGGGGTGCAGTGACGAGTAGAAGGTGAGGTTCGGCACTCACATGCTTGAGGCGGAGGCCGAGGCTTGGTGGGATAACTGTCGTCATAGGATGGAAGCTTCGGGGACTCCGATTACTTGGGAATTGGTTCGGTCTGGATTTCTGGAGAAGTATTTTCCAGAAGATGTCAGAAATGCTAAAGAGGTGGAATTCTTGGAATTAAAACAGGGCAGTATGACAGTAGCCGAGTATGCGGCTAAGTTCGAGGAGCTAACTCAGTATTGTCCTCATTACAATACTGAGGAAGCTATGACTTCAAAGTGTCTGAAATTTGAGAATGGGCTGAGGCCAGAGATCAAGATGGGAATCGCATGTTAGAAGATCAAGAGCTATCCTGAGTTGGTGAGTAGGAGCCGTATCTATGATAATGATAATCGTGTGAGGATCATACACTACAAGGCGGTAGGTGATCGTAAGGGTAAACAAAGGTTCGGTGGTACTCCTTACAGTGTTCCGAATGGTAAGGGGAATTTCAAGGGTGTTGTTGATAGGAAGCCCAGAGAGGGTAAGGTGTTGGCTGGTGTGAAGTGTTTCCGGTGCGGTGGCATGGGTCATCGTGCCAATAATTGTCCTCCTGATGCGAAAAAGTGCTTTAAGTGTGGGAAGTCGGGACATGTGATGGCGGATTGTAGGACTAATATGCCTACTTGTTATAACTGTGGCGAGAAGGGCCATATCAGTACTCATTGTGAGAAGCCAAAGAGGCCTCAGGCGCCTCAGGTGATGGGTAAAGTATTTGCGGTTGTGGGAACTCAAGCGGATGACGGAGAGCGTTCGATCAAAGGTACTTGCTTTATCAATAACATTCCTTTGACTTCTAGGATTGATACGGGTGCAACCCACTCGTTTATCTCTGTAGATTGTGTGAAGAGGTTAGGTTTGGAGCCGACTACTCTTGAGCGGTGGATGACTATTGAGACCCCCTCGATTGGTTCAGTGACTACTTCACTTGTGTGTATGAAGTGTCCACTGACGATCTTTGACCGAGACTTCGGTGTGGATTTGATTTATTTGCCACTTGGTGGTTTGGATGTGATACTTGGTATGAACTGGTTGGAATTCAACCGGGTATACATCGACTGTTTCCGGAAATTGTTGTTGTTTTTGACTCCAGAGGAGGAAGCATTGGCGGATTCCTTGTCTGGTAAGGAATTGAGGACCTTGTTGGAAGATGAAGCGCAGGTGTTTGCTTTATTTGCATCACTATCTGTCGACAACAAGGCATTGTTGGATGAGTTAGCGGTTGTGAATGAGTTTCCGGAGGTGTTCCCGGATGATATTACCGAGTTGCCTCCGAAGAGAGAGGTGGAGTTTAGCATTGATCTTATTCCTGGTATGAGGCCTATTTCTATGGCGCCGTACAGGATGTCGGCGGTGGAGTTAGCCGAGTTGAAGACTCAGATTGGAGAGTTGTTAGATAGAAAGTTTATGAGACCAAGTGTGTCGTCGTGGGGAGCTCCAGTATTTTTAGTGAAGAAGAAGGACGGTAGCATGCGTTTGTGCATTGATTACCGACAGTTGAACAAAGTGACCATCAAGAACAAATATCCTCTTCCAAGGATTGATGATTTGATGGATCAGTTAGTGGGAGCTCGTGTGTTCAGTAAGATTGACTTGAGGTCGGGTTACCATCAGATAAAAGTGAAGGAAGGTGACATTCAGAAGACGGCGTTTAGGACTCGATATGGACATTATGGGTATGTCGTAATGCCTTTCGGAGTGTCTAATGCGCCGGGCGTGTTTATGGAATATATGAACCGTATCTTCCATTCTTATTTGGATCAGTTTATTGTCGTGTTCATTGATGACATTCAGATTTATTCTAAGTCCGAGGAAGAACATGCAGAACATTTGAGGATCGCTTTGCAAGTGTTAAAGGATAACAAGTTGTTTGCTAAGTTATCAAAGTGTGAATTCTGGTTGAAAACGGTGAGTTTTCTGGGGCACGTTATTTCAGGTGACGGTGTTTCAGTGGATCCATCTAAGGTGAGTGCGGTACTACAGTGGGAACCGCCGAAGACGGTAACCGAAGTTAGAAGCTTTTTGGGCTTAGCAGGGTATTACCGAAGATTCATTGAAGGCTTTTCTAAATTGGCTTTGCCGTTGACTCAGTTGACAAGGAAAGATCAAGTGTTTGTGTGGGATGCGGCTTGTGAAGAGAGTTTTGAGGAACTGAAAAAGAGATTGACTTCGGCGCTGATGTTGGTGTTACTGAATCCGTGTAAGCCTTTTGTTGTTTATTGTGATGCATCCAAAATAGGATTGGGCGGAGTTCTTATGCAAAGTGGAAAAGTGGTAGCCTATGCTTCGCGGTAATTGAGGGTGCATGAGCGGAACTATCCTACTCATGACCTTGAATTGGCTGCGGTGGTTTTTGTGTTAAAGATCTGGAGACATTATTTATATCGTTCGAGGTTTGAGGTATTCAGTGATCACAGTAGTTTGAAATATTTGTTTGATCAAAAGGAGCTGAATATGCGGCAGAGGAGATGGTTGGAATTCTTGAAAGACTATGATTTTAGTTTGAGTTATCACCCAGGGAAAGCGAATATGGTTGCAGATGCGTTGAGTAGGAAGACAATTCATATGTCGGCATTGATGGTAAAAAAGATGGAGCTTATTGAGCAGTTTCAGGATTTGAGCATGGTTTGTGAGTTTACCTCGGATGGTGTGACGTTGGGTAAATTGCAAGTGAAGAATGATTTCTTGGATATGATTAAGTAACATCAGAAGTTGGATGTGAAACTTGTGGATTTGATGCGAGAGGCCGGAAGTGACTCCGGAAGTGATTTCAGGTTGGATAGTGCGGGTGTGTTGAGGTTCTGGGGCAGAATTTGCGTTCCAGATAATGATGAGTTGAAGAAGTCGATTTTGGACGAAGGACATCGTAGTAGCCTGAGTGTTCATCCAGGAGCTACGAAGATGTATCAGGACTTGAAAAGTTGTTTTGGTGGTCGGGCATGAAAAAGGACATTGCTCATTATGTTTATGCTTGTTTGGTTTGTCAGAAAGTGAAAGTGGAACATCAGAGACCTTCGGGGATGAGGCAACCATTGGAAATTCCGGTTTGGAAGTGGGATTGTATTGCTATGGACTTTGTTACAGGTTTGCCGAATACGGCGAGAGGTTTTGACGCCATTTGGGTGATTGTAGATCGGCTTACGAAGTCTGCACACTTTGTACTGATCAGTATTAGCTTTCCGTTAAAGAAGCTGGAAGAGATTTATATTCGGGTAATTGTGAAGCTGCACGGTATACCGTTGAGCATTGTGTCGGATAGAGATCTGAGGTTCACTTCTGTGTTTTGGAAGAGTTTGCAAGAGGCTTTGGGTACTGAGTTGAAGCTGAGTTCAGCTTACCATCCGCAGACAGATGGTCAATCGGAGCGGACTATTCAGACTCTGGAGGATTTGTTGCGGGCTTGTGTGTTGGAGAAAGGTGGTACGTGGGATACTCATTTGCCTTTGGTAGAGTTCACGTACAACAACAGTTACCATTCCAGTATCGAGATGGCACCGTTCGAGTCTCTTTATGGTAGGAGGTGCAGGATTCCCTTGTGTTGGTATGAGTCGGGTGAGAGTGTGGTTTTGGGACCAGAGTTGGTGCAGCAGACTACTGAGACAGTGCAGACGATCCGTGAAAAGATGAGAGCATTCCAGGATCGGCAAAAGAGTTATTATGATAACCGCAGAAAAGAGTTGGAATTCAGTGTGGGTGACCATGTATTTTTTAGGGTTAACCCAATGACGGGTGTTGGACGTGATTTGAAGTCCAAGAAGTTGGATCCGAAGTTTATCGGACCGTATCAGATCTTGCAGAGGGTTGGTGTTGTGGCCTATAGGGTGGCGTTGCCGCCAGAGCTTTCGAACTTGCATGACGTGTTTCACGTGTCGCAACTTCGGAAGTATGTGCACGATCCGTCTCATGTGATTCAGAGGGATGAAGTCCAAGTTAGAGAGAATCTACCTGTGAAGACGTTGCCGTTGAGGATCGAGGATCGCAAGATGAAGCGACTCAGAGGGAAAGAGATATCGTTGGTGAGAGTGGCTTGGAGAGGTGCTGCAAGTGGCAATGTGACCTGGGAATTGGAGAGTAGGATGCGAGAAGCGTATCCGGAACTGTTTCCATCAGGTATTTTCGAGGACGGAAATAATTAAAGTGGGGGAGAGTTGTAACGCCCATTTTAATTAATTTCATTTCCGGTATTAATTTATTCGCGGATGTGTCTTGAGGAAGTGTTAGAAGATTATGAACTCATAGTATCAATATGTGGTAAATAAAATGAGATAATTAATGGTAATGTGAAAATTATTATTAATTATTATCATTGTTATTTCCAATATTAATATATGAGGAAACATAATTAATTGGACTTTTTGGAATAAAAAGTATTATGAAGAATTAGTATAATTTTGGAAAATATATTTATTTGGATTAAAAATGAGTTATTTGGATTTAATAAAAAGAATATTGGGACTAAGGGTATTGTGGGTATTTTTGGAGAATAGAAAGAGAAGTGGAGGAAGAACTCGTGAGAACACGAGAGAGGTAGGAGAACAAGCGATCAAGGGTGCAAGCTGAAGCATCAAGAACAACAATAAGTTAGCTGATTTTCGTGAGGATTAAAGTGCAAATTCATCATCCAAGCTTCGTTTGAGGTAAGGGGGGAGAATTTTACGGTTAATTGGTTTTTGCATGAAATTGGTAGAAACGGGGGAAAATCCCCAACCCCATTTATTATTATTGTTTGATTGATGAATGCATGTGATTTATTGCTGAGATTAAGTTGTTATATCATGTTCAATTCGTTTGCATGTGCTGAGAATATTGGGTTGAATGAGTTTGGGGTTTTGAGTAGTTTCCGAGTTATGCCGGAAGTTGGTAATTTGAGCTGATGATGCATTTTAGCAGATAGAATCAGGAATAGACCCGTAGCCCCGTTGTAGTATGTTGGAAGTTGTGAGTTCTAATTTAATCGGGCGGAATCGGGAATGGATGATGATTCTGGTGCGCAGAATTTTTCTGTGTACGCAGGCATTCGCTGGGCGAACGGAGGCGAGCCTTCGCCAGGCTTCGCCGGGAGAACTAGCCAGTGAGTGCTGGCAGAAGCTTCTGTTTGGCTTCGCCAAAGGTTTCGCCAGGCGAATGGCAGCAAGTGTTCGCTGCGGGGCTTCGTCTGGCGAATGCGCCAGCGAGCCCGACAACAGTTTGTGTTTTTGCTGCTGTCTTGTGTTGTTCCTCTGTGGAATTGGACCCTCGTTGGTCATGAGCGATGGGAGGCTTGCTGGAGATGCTGATGCGAGTGTATGTGGGTGGTTGTAGGGCTGTTTGGCTGGCATTTGTCGCAAGTGGCATAATCGTTGAATTAGGCGTTATGTATAAACCGGTGTGGATGTGTACGTGAAATGTGTGCACCGTGTGTGTGCTGCGTGTGAGATGTGAGGATCAGTATGATCGTTGCGCCTTGAGCGCGTTGTGTTTGTGTGTTACGGTGAGTGGATCCGTGAGGATCGGTACGCTTATTATGCGTTGCATTTGTATGTTGTTATGTGATGTGTTGGGTCAATAGGACCGACATGCCTTGTGTGCATTGTATGTGATAAATTGTGTGGTGAGTGGATCCGTGGGATCGACGCACTATGTGTGCTTGTTATATATGTACTTTGTGATGTGAATGGATCCGTGGGATCGGTACGCCGTGGGCGTAGTGTATGTGTGTGGCGAGGAATGGATCAATATGATCCCTGTGCACTTAGTGTGCTAGTTGTTTAATGTGCGTGGTTATGGTGGTGTGCTCCTGTAGAGGAGGGTGATGGCCCAGTGACCATCGATATCGTTGTTGTGCTCCCAATGGGGAGGGTGATGGCCATGTGTCCATCGATGTTGATGAGGTGCTCCCGGTGTGGAGGGTGATGGTCAGTTGTCCATCGGAGATATGCTCCCGTAGCGGAGGGTGATGGCCTAGTGTCCATCGGCATTATTATAGTGCTCCCATTGTGGAGGGTTGATGGCCAGTTGCCCATCGGTGTGGTGTGCTCCCTGTGTGGAAGGTTGATGGTCAGTTGCCCATCGTTATATTTTGTGCTCCCGCGTAGAGGGTTGATGGCCCGTTGCCCATCTTGGTAGTGAGTCGGTGTCGTATATTGTGAGTGGTGTGAGCGCGTTTGTTGCGCGATTGTGAATTGTGGATGAGGGTGGGACTGTGAGTCTGGATGATGTGTATATGAAATAATATTATTATTATTATTATTGATTTCTACTTTTATTTCATGCATTTATATGCCATTATTATTTGATCGTAATTCTCACCCCTTTGTCGTTGTTGTTGTGGTATGTGCTTCTTCGGAAGTACAGACAATCCAGGTGTTTAGCTTGTTGGATTGTGGTGTTCCGTAGGACTGCTCTGATACGTAACACCGGGACGTTTTGGGAGTTTTATTGTGTATTGTTGATTTTTATGTGCCCCTGTGGTGTATCCTGTTTGATGGTGATTGTAGATGATGTTATATGTGTTTTGGGCAGATGGTCATTGTTGTACATATATATGACGAGGATGATGGATATGGATTATATATATAAATATGTTGTTTTGTGATTTATGGCAGACGATGTTTATATTTTCCGCTGCAGTTTTATTGAGAAAATTAACTTGGAAAAATATTTTGTGGGACTTTAGTGTGAATTGTGACATCCCGTTGTGGGAGATACTCTGATGTATGCTTATTTAATTGTTTTATTTTATTTTGGGAAACGGGGTGTTACATTCCCCACAAAGTTGTTCAACCTTTTGTTGATCAAGCTCAAGATGGTCTTTAGCCCAGCTAGGGGAATCTTCTTCCAGTCTGTGGGCGTTCCTCGTGAAGTTGTATCAACCTTTTGTTGATCAAATCAAGATTTCAAGACGATCCTCAGCCCAGCCAGTGGCATTTTTTTCAAGATTCATGGGCGTTCCTCATGAAGTTACTTCAACCTTTTGTTGATGAAGTTGTGATCTCCAAGAAAGTCAGTGGGCGCTCCTCATGAAGTTACTTCAACCTTTTGTTTATGAAGTTGTGATCTTCAAGCAAGTTAGTGGGCGTTCCTCATTGAATTTTATTTCTCAACCTTTCGTTGATAAAGTCGGCATCCCCAGCTCAACCAGCAATTTTTCCTAGTCAGCGGGCCTTCCCTGTTGGTTTATTTCGATCCAACCTTCCTATTGGGTGTTCCCTAGTGAGTTGACTCCTTTCAACCTTTTGTTGATAAGTATGGTGTTCCT
>OZ012741.1:28547359-28586373 GCA_963859935.3 Lathyrus sativus
TAATAGACTTCTACCTCAGGAATATGAGTGCCAATACAGTTCATTCTCCTAGGTTTAAGTCGATTAGATAGGGGCATCTGTCATACCCTAAATTTGTCCCACCCATCTGTAAAATATTTTTGCTTTCTTTCTATTTTATTACCTGGACAACGTGTATGCTTGAAATTGGTTGATGTTTCAGAACTTCATCTTTTTAACCAATTAAAGTGTGACACGTGGCTTAAACTTAATTTTGTGAATATTACTTTCTTCAACTTTGTTTTCTTTTAAATATTACTAATAACATTTTAGTAATTACTTATTTATTTATTTATTTATTTATTTTCCTATAAACTTTAGTTATTTGAATATTTGTTAAATAGTTATTGTTAATATTTAGTGATTTGTTTTTAGTATAGTTTTAATTATAGCATTTTGTTAATCATATTTTGTTAATATTTAACTTTTGTCTTAAATAGATATTATTAAATTAAGGGAAAAGAAAATGGGGATGACTGAGCCCACACCACACGGCCCATTAGGGTTATGGGGATTGACCGTGTATTTAAAAAGAGGGGAGTCTAGAACCATAAGGGAGAAGAAAAACACTGTTCATCCTCTTCTTGTTATCCAGAACGGTGCCCCTCTCAAAACCCTAGAGCGGCGGCCCTTTTGTGAAAAAACCCCAAAGTTCACCGAAACCCTTTTCCTCTTCGCCTCAATCGACATCGAACTTCATCTCGAAATCGCTCACCACAAAACCCTCCTTCATAGCTTCCTCGCCGCGAAAGCACATCAAGTCCGACGAACAACAACACTGTCGTGGTTCACCGGCGACGTGCAAAGAACTCAGTTGTTCACCCTTGACCAAGTTTCCATCCTTCCGCCACCATCCTCATTTTTGAATGACAAAACCTTTCACTGGTTTCTCACCAACAATAGCTCGATTTTGCTGTATTGTGTCGCAATGGTAGCGCATTACAAGCGACGGCGGTGAACGTTGTAACCACTCTTTCCATGGCTAAATCCTACTAGCGACCACATCATTGCAACTGGGAGCAAACAATCATTCGGCCAACAACAAAGTCCACAGATCTACGACAAAGAAACAAAGTCCCAAATCGTGTTAATTTTATCGCATTTGAGGTAATCGACTTTTGGTGATGGCTGTGTTCAATCTGCTAGCTTTATGTGTATGCTTATATATAAATTCGTTTATGTTTGATTATGTCCTTCTTCTCCTAATAATGGTTGGATTCAGGCCTACGACTTTGACTGTGAATGTGTGCCATTGTACTCTTAATGTAATGTAATCAACTGGATTCCATATGAACACTTCATTATTGAAACTTGTCCACTGGTTTAATGTCGTTTTTCTAGTTCGGTTAGAAGTGGTGCTTGCCCTGTTTCTTTCGCGAATGTTTTAGGGGCGTGTATGCTGCAGCTGTGACCCGTATCTGTGTCGATGCAGGTTCTGATTTTAGGCTCAATCAAGGTTTTGTGACCTAGCTAATGTTGGGCAGGATTGGATTAATGCTTTAATTTATCAGCTTTCAACCATGTTTATCATTTTCTGGTTTTTCATCTCATATCCTGTTTGTTTTGGTTTGAGTGTGTACATCAGGATTGGGTTTTGTTATTTCCCTGTTGATTGGTATGGGTGGCGTTTGTTAGAAAAAATGTGTTATATTAACCATTGACATGATTGCAGAGGGTGTTCTGGTTTGATCTGAGGTTTTAGTGCACAGGTTTCGAATGAGCAAAGAAGGAATTGACAAGTTACAGGTTTTTTTACTCTGCTTTAGTTTATGTTACTTTCTGTGATTAATTCTGTTTAAGTTTATATGCTGTTATTAAAATGTTAGCAGGGGTTGATTGTGCTCCTGCCATAAGGACCCTACTAATATAACTCTGGTTAGGTTTGATCTTTTGCTTCATGTGAGAAATGTTCATAAACAGGATTTAGATGTGTAGATCACAGTAGTTATCAGTAGCATCTGAGTTCCATGAGGGAAGGTCGAGCAGCAGCAAGATGGGCTTTTCACAGCACATTGAGGTTCAAAGTGACTTGCGTTTTGCTTCGTTTGAGGACCTGTTCAGTTTTTTCTGTGTGGCCAAGAAGTCACAGCATACCGGCAGCATTTGAACTCTGCAATGGAAAGTCGAGTAGCAGCATTTGCGAGTCCGATTCAAGTGCATCCGATGGCAGCAAGTTTTACAGACCTGACAACCTCGCACTAACAATATTCAACTACAACAGTTGTGGTTCGAATCAACAACGGCAAACCATCGCGTAACGTATCTTTTTCCTTCGGTAATGTTAGAATTCAGACTGGGTTCAAGGTTGGACATGGTAGAACATATTGTTTATCCTGTTTTGAAATCTGCATTTTTGATTTCCAACCATAGAACTACCTTATTTGTGGACTTATGTTTTGCTATGTTGAAACTTAGAATATACTGTTGTTTCTTTTTTCTTTGATATGAATCTGTCCTGCTATTGATTAATATGCTGATTTTGATGGATTTAATATATTAGACTTCTTTTGGTGTTGTATGTTGCTGTCATGACCAATGTAGCAGTGGTACTTAGTACGGAGTTAGTTTGTTAATTCAGAATTGTATGCCTTTGATATTTTCAACTTGGTTGTGTTTTGCATTGCTGTCTGTGTCAATTTCATGCACAGGTGGTTTCTCGGCACCGATACTTGACAATGTTGCGGTTAAGGCTAAAAGGGCGATATCTCAGATTATGACAGAAATCCAATGGAGGGGGTCACGCGCCGAGCAACATTTCAGCGGGCACATACAGGTCGCGGTTTCGAACAGCATTCGCGACATATTAAGTGCAACTTGCCATTGACTGATCACTTACTGAGCAAGGCCTTGCTGTTTCAGTTCCAGATGTTCCAGCAGCAACAACAGTCATAATAACCCGATCTATACGAGGCCAGAGCACGAAGCCGACGTCGGTAAATTGGTGCATCTTTTGGTCCCATGATACTTTGTAGTGTTCAATGTATTTATCATTTTGCTTTTAAGGCATGTTGTGGTTGTTTGAGTCGTTTTACAACTTTCCCGAATATCCGACGTGACGTCGTTAATATTCGGGCTGTTCTGTCAAAAGATTACTACTGTGTTGTTGCTGTTTATGTTTATGGTTTCAAAATCAACTTCTAAATAAAGTCATTTTTGTAATTATAGTAATCAAAGTAATATTTATGGTTTTCTTTTTTATAATTATTTAGTAATCAAAATCATATTTGTGGTTTCCATTTTCATGGTACGTATGTATGTTGGCTGCATATGTATGTTTTTAAAATTTGATTTCTGAACTCATGGCTTCCACTTCCATAACTATATTTAATAATTAAAATTTTGTTAATTAAGGTCATTTTTATTTGTTAATAAGTAGCTTGTTTTAACACACATCCAAATTACTTTCTAAATTAAATCTTAGACTATTTTCAAATTTACTTTTAATTTTTGATTAATTATTTTTCCTAATCCTAAATCAATTTATTTTTAACGTACAAACTATTTTCAAACTTTATTTTCATAATTGATATCATTTTTCTAATCCTATTTTAATATATTTTTCAATACTAAAATTATTTTTCTAATTAAATCACGAAAACTAAACTCTTAAGGTCTAGCACCTCTTGAGTTTTTGAATAATTATTATTGGGGCGTACGCCTTGGATAATATTGTTCGTTTTTCGTTATGCCCTTAATTTTTTGAACAAAAATATATTATAGGAGTCTAGCACTCTGTGTAATATATTCATTGTTTATTCAAACATTATTTCTTAAATTAAATCAAAACCATCCTCAAAAAATAATTTTCCTAATTTTCATTCAAACTATTTTCTAACCAAATCGTGAGAAACTAAGTTCTTGAAGTCTAGCACTTCTTGAATTTTTGGATAGTCATTATTAAGGTGTACACCTTAAATAGTGTATTATTCGACCTCTCATTTTCAAAAATTATATTTTTCTAACAAAGAAATGTCATGAGAATTTGGCATTCTTTGTGATATTTCCTTTGTTCATTCAAGCATTCTCCAAATGAAAAAGGTGTCGTCGAGATCTAGCATTTCGATAATACCCCAATTAATTGGTTGTGAGGCCCGCGTCTCATTTATCAAATAATTGTCATTTCTCTCATTTTCAAATCCAATCTCACACCCTCACATCTCGTACCTTAAACTATTTTCATACCCTCCTATTTACTTCAAATCATTTTCTAAAATATTTTCTTTCCGATTCAAACTTCGAAAGAAGGAGATTCTTGGAGTCTAGCATTCCTTGAATTTTCGAGTGAATAACTCTCGAGGCACGCCCTTTGGGTTGCTATTCACTCAACCTTTCGACTTTTTTCAAACTCAATCATTCTTGATATTCTCCTAAGTCGAATGCTCGTCCGCATTCGCAACCCATTTCTTTCACAATTCCTCGTGGTTTCGATATTAGGAGCACCCTCAGGGACTAATATCGTTTCTCACAACCTTAACCCTTGACACGTCGTCAAGCCGGTTCCATCTTCAATCAAATCTTCGACACGTCGTCGAACCAGTTCAGAACAACTTCCTTTTGGCCTCGCGTGCCATTTTTCGATTCGATCTTTTTACGAGCGTTTTACTTACGAAAGAGGGATATCCTTAGAATCTAGCATTCTTTGAATATTCGAACGAGTAACTCTTGGGCGCGCCCCCGAGTTGTTATTAGTTCATTCTTTCGTTTTCAAAACATCCAACTCTTATCTTCAACTCATTTAACCCAATTTCCGAAAGAACTGAGTTCTTGGGATCTCGCATTCCTTGAATTCTTGAATGACAAGCTCTTGAGGCACGCCCTTAGGTTGTTTGTCAGTCACTCTTTCGTCTCCCAACCCAACTTCAACCCAATTCAAACCTCATCTTTTCGTGGTTGTTACCACGAACTACGGACGCTCTGATTCTTTATTCATTCTTGAATATAAGATACGTAGGCACAAGATTGCGATGATCTTGGCGAGCACACTTCTATCCATCTTCCGTTTTCCCCCATCCTTTCCCGTAGTCGAACTACGACGCTCTGATTTCTCATTCTCGTCCGAATGAGCATACGTAGGCACAAGGGCCCCAATCCTTGGCGAGCACCCTATCCTCTAACCACCCATCTCCCCTTAGCGTCTTTAACCTTTTACCCTACCAATTCTACCTTTAACAACGAGAAGAAAACAAGTGAACCTAAACAACACTCCCCACAATTACCTTAAGAGGTTCCCGTCGAGTACGAAGGACGTGAGGGGTGCTAATACCTTCCCCTCACGTAACCGACTCCCGAACCCGGAACTTGGTTGCGACAGCCCTGTTCCTACCCTTTCGTTTTCAAGAGGTTTTCTCGATATTTTCCTCTCCCGTTTGTTCGGGAAAAATAAAGTTCGGTGGCGACTCTGTCGAACCGCATTTCCGCGCCTTTCGCGCGAGGGTCGTATTTTCGAATGTGATTTTTCGAGGTGCGACACGTAGTTCGTCTACCTACGGGAAAGGAGGGGAAGGTTGCTCGCTAGGATATCGCATCTTATGCTTACGTACTTTCATACAGCATGAAAGATCAGAGCAAACGTAGTTCGAGCTACGAAAGACATAAGTTTGTCTAACAGTTTTTTATCTCCTTCTGAAAAGGGTTTTCCTGATTAAGGGTCCAAGCGGACAAAAATGACATTTGAAATTTGTTTTCAGTTTTTTACGAAAGAACTGTTTTTTTAGTCTGTTTGCAACTTGTACTGTACTAAAGACTTGTGATCTGAGAGTGACTACGTCGCATGTTACCCTAAGGGTACCATACTAAGCAGCCATATTACTGAAGAGTGACCCTCCAGCAACCTTTTCTCAAATAGCTTAAGGCTCGTAATGTACAACACGCGTTATCCTTATTATTGTGTTTTTGAATTGTCTTGAGATGAGATGAGAAAGACGCTCTATAAAGCCTATGGTTGAAAGGGAAACTAGCCTAATGTTATCATGCATGGGTCAGAACCTAATGTCTGTCATAATTTCCTCTTGCACAGAGGAAATCAGAGATCCTAGGGGATAAACAGCAAAAGACAGCAAGCAATTATAGTAAATAGTAAAATGCATGTAATGCAACAGTATAGGAGAGGCAAGGGAGAAGACAACAGGCAAGAGGAGACAAGCTCCACCTCAAACCTAGAGGTAATCAACACAAGCAAACAGACAATACAGAGAAAAACAAAAGATACAAAGGAGGCAGCCCAAGCAGCAGCAACTTCTACAGACAGCAACTTCAAGCTTTAAACAACACAGTTGAAAAGACAGCAAAGTTGGATAGACAACAAAGTTGACAGCCAAGGCTTCATCTTCAAGCAAGCTTCTATCTTCAAGCCTCATCAATCTTCAATCTTCAACAATCACACTCCAAGAGAAGGATTAATCATCAAGATCAAGTTATAATGTTAAGGAACTTAATGACAACCAAAGGAAATCACTAAGAACTCAACATTGCAAATGAAAGGTATCCTCAAAGTTCTACTCACTTGGGCATACCACTCATCCCTCCTAAGGAGAGATGGTGCTTCCCAAGAAGGACTTTATGTCATTGGATGGAATATAGGCAAAAAATGCACTCTATGTTTGAAGAAATAATCAAAACTAGGTCTAAGGCACTTCCTAAAACCCTAATTTCCTAAGCTCCTAAGAAACTTCCACAAGAAGAAAAGCCTTCAACTCCAAGCTCCAATCTTCAATCTCAAGCATCTTCAATGAATCCAGAAGCTCCACCAAAAAGAACTCAAGCTTAAACCCATTCCAAAGCAAACAACCAAACCAAACAAACCAAAGCACTCAAGAGAGGAAACCACAAACACAAGCAACTTGAAAAATACAACTAAAATAGAAAATGAAATTGTAAAATTCTAATAAAATTCCTAAGGGAACATACATGTTTGAACAACCTAGTGTAAAAAGAATGAAGCCTAAATCAACTTCTAAGTTATCTAAACAATTCCTACATTGAGATAGGTCAAAGGAATCCACAAGTTTGGGAGGATCCTAATCTCAATACCTAAAACAAAACCTAATTTTGTTCTAAAATTCTAATAAATATTCTAGGGGAACATGAATATCTATCCGAAATCATACTAAAAAATCAAAGCCAAACTCATCACCAATTGGAAGAACAAAATTCAGCGAAACAGATGGTCAAATATGCAAAATTAAAAGAATTAAACAAAATAAGAAAAATCAAATTACATTGAAAATGCATGAAAATGCATTTTATTGATTTTAGAAAATCACAAATTCTCTCAAGATCATGGAGGTATTTTTTAAAATAATTTTATGATCAAGAATGAATTTAATATGATTTTTGGAAGCAATAAAGCATTTAAAATAAAACAAAAATGAATAAAAGAAAAAAATGCTGAAATAAAACATGAGCCATTGGATCTGGAGACTGGTCAAGCAATCCAACGCGCTAGAGCTTGCCAGCGCATTAAGTGAAACGCCTGCGTTTTGCTATCAGAAATTCAAAAACCAACTTTAAGTCGCGGCCATTGGATTGAGGCTGTGGTCAAGAGTCAAGCAATGATCCAACGATGATGAAGTCGTCTCCTTCACAAAACAGGTCATCAGAGTGGAGACACAGGGCGGTGGTTGGTAGTGGCCGGAGAAGACTCCGGTTGTCTTCTCCGACGAGGGTTCAGATGCAGACAGCCAAAAATGACAAACTATATACCAATTCAACTCAGTTTTTCACGTACATTCCAAATCTCCACTCAAAATTATCCAATTCTTAACAAGTAAGCAAACACGAGTCAAAGTTCAGAAATGTCATCAATATCAACTCTCACCAATTGTCAATATAATGGTACTAAAATGATCCTCATGTTGCACTGATCATCCTGATCTAAACATCTTGCTACAAATCCTCATGAATCAAGAGATCCAGGTCCAAACAGTTTTGCTATGTCATGAACAATCATCACCAAATGCTTCCAGATCAAGCCTAAAACAATCTACATCTTGCCTAGATCCTAACCACAGGTCTAAATCTAGTTATCTCATGCTAAAACATGTTGAATTCTGAATGCTACTAACCTGGTATAGATCTTGAAACAGATGCACTTGGAGCTCGTTTCTTGCTTAAAAAATCTCCAGATAGCTTCAATGATCCAAGAGGATGAGTTTGCAAACTTTAATTTGGCTTGAACTGGCTCCAATCTAAGAATTCGATTTCAAGTTTCAGCTGTGAAATTTCACTTGCTCTTTCTGGTTCTGGCGCGAAATCCAATTTAACCTTGATTTGAACTCATTCTAATCAATATATAGAATAGTTTCATGGGCTTTTGCAATGTGTTTGAAACCCAAATCCGTGTGTCTAATTTTCTGATTTTTGCTTGCAAGTTCATACACTAGTCGTGCCATACAAGCTAGTTTCTTGTTCTAGAAGGTTCTAACACCTTGCAAATTGCATTTGGAGTGAATTTGGATTGATAGAATGGCCTGTTATGCATTGTGTGATGATTTGGTCATGTAACTTTCAAGTGAAGCAACCACATGCCAACTCTCAAAATTTGGCTTAAACTCAAAATCCTGGTATTGCCAATGCTCTTATAATGCAATTTCCAATCAGAAAATGTACTCATTTGCTTGGTTTGAGGCATCTAGCACAAAAAGTCAATTTTCCCTCCTTTACACATTTGAATTTTCCCCTTCTTGGAACCAATTCAAACCAACTCTTGCTATGAGCTCAAACAATCCCTCATGACCTCTTGGATAGCCTAAAAACCCCATTTTGAGCAACTTTCATGTTGAACAAAATTGCATTTGACAAGTGCAAGTTGGAGATTTTGGCCTATGATTGAAAATGACCTATAATCTTACTTTCCCAAAATACCCCTGACTTGTAAACCTCATAACTTGAGTTATACAAATCAGATGAAAGACTTCTAGTACAATTTAGAAAGATAATGTCATGAGGAACAACCTCCATGTTGGCCAAAAGTTCAGGTGAAACCGCCTTCTAGGTCAAAAATAGCTTTGAAGTCAGATGATTTTCACAGACAAATTTTAGTGGCATCTGAGGACTTGTAACTTGTCTGGACCATAACTTGAGTTATACAAATCCAATGGAGGACTTCTAGTACTCAAATTAAAGGTACTGAGATGCTCTACAAGTTTCATGTTCGCCAAAGATCCATTTGAAACTTGTATCGTGACTTATGTGGCCTTGAAGTTAGGCACTAAATAGGGTATTTGCACTGAAACCCTAATTTAGCAATTTCCCACATCCTTGATTCTTCTTGATTTGATCTTGGCACAACACCACAAATGTCTTATCACATCATTCCATGAACTCCATGACCTCAAACTAGGCTTGAATGCTTTTCAATTGCATAATTGACCTAGGGTTGATCCAGATGAAACCCTAATTGCTTGCACCTCAACTGTGGCTCTTGCATTTGACACACTGACTTGATTTAGCTCCAACATGGCCCTCTAGGCACTCCATGAGCTCTATACACTTCTTATATTCACACCTCATGCTTCACATCCCATTGATGGTCCTCAGCTGATCAAGACCTCCCACCACCTCCTGATGACTTCGATGACTTCTCAAGCTTGGATAAGATTTCTTGCTAGGCTCCTCTTGATAATAATCACACTTGATCCCCTGTTGGATGAATGATATGCCATGATATGCAAATGATAGAACTATGCAAATGATAATGCAATGAAACATAAACCAGGTAAAAGATGTTGAGCAAATTTTGGGGTGCAACAGCTGCCCTATTCAAACGGCTTGGACCCAACTGGGTGAAGAGCGAACGACCTTCAAACAATCGAGGTAAAAGACGGTTGAATACCAAGAAACTCGGAAATTTGCCAACTGCAGACACGAACTGCACAAATTATTTGGAGAACAAAATCCACCAAATTATACTCCATCTTTGCTATGGGGTTTGTCAATACGAAAATACAACTTCACTCTACCAACAACACAGGGAATAACTTTGGCGACTTCCACTGAGGAAATAGTTTTATCAACAAATAAGAAATAACTCTACCAATAATACAGGAAAATAACTCCGCCAACAATATAGGAAAATAACTCTGTCCGATACAGGAAATAACTCTGCCAATAATACAGGAAAATAACTTCGTCACCACTAGGGGAAATAACTCTGCCAATAATACAGGAAAATAACTCCGTCACCACTACGGGAAATAACTCTGCCAATAATATAGGAAAATAACTCTGTCACCACTACGGGAAATAACTCTGTTCGATACAGGAAAATAACTCCGTCACCACTACGGGAAATAACTCTGTCCGATAATACAAGAAAATAACTCCGTCACCACTACGGGAAATAACTCTGTCCGATAATACAGGAAAATAACTCCGTCACCACTACGGGAAATAACTATGTCCGATAATACAGGAAAATAACTCCGTCACCACTACGGGAAATAACTCTGCCAATAATACAAGAAAATAACTCCGTCACCACTACGGGAAATAACTTTGCCAATAATACAGGAAAATAACTCCGTCACCACTACGGGAAATAACTCTGTCCGTAATACAGGAAAATAACTCAGTCACCACTACGGGAAATAACTCTACCAATAATATAGGAAAATAACTTCGTCACCACTATGGGAAATAACTCTGTCCGTAATACAGGAAAATAACTTCGTCACCACTACGGGAAATAACTCTGTCCGATAATACAGGAAAATAACTCTGTCACCACTACGGGAAATAACTCTGTCCGATAATACAGGAAAATAACTCCGTCACCACTACGGGAAATAACTTTGAATACAGCTTCTCTGCCTATCTTTGCAGTAGCTAACTCCATCAATCAAATGGGTAACAAAATACTGGTCCAATCTTTAAACTTTTAGCGCGGACATGACAGCAAATCTGAGAAGGACTCTACTGGGGATTTTCTAAACCCAAACTGCCAGACACCTCTTTCGACATAGGCGGCAACTTCAAAAAATCTTTTGATACTGTCATAACAACAATTTTGAAGAAATACTCCGCTGGAAGGGTAAGAGAAACTAATCCAAACAACTCTCTGGTGAATAAGACAAACATTATCATTACACGTCTCACGCTGAGACCTTGCTTATCTGGTAATTAATCTGAGCAAGAGCTCCCTCCACCTGCAGGGAAAACAACACTTGAAAACAAAAGGTTAACCAACCTGGCTTATGTTTCAAAATGCATATGTTTGACAATAGCGTAATGCTCCATTCGACATGGAAATGCTACGCGTGTGGGTAGATGCAAATATGATGATATATACAAATGCTAATGCAGGCTCCAACTGCTGAGAAACGCTCTGGCGTGAAATGGCTAAGAACAAAACCAACTCCGCTGGGGATGAACGGGTATCACAAAGTATTTCGGCAAAATAAATGCCGGAAACAACAGCCAACTCTGCTGGGGAGAGATCAGACATTTGGGAAGAAAACACACACCCTGCTGGGGAAAGATGCGACCCTTCTGGGGGAAAAACTACACTGTCGGGACACAGTCTACAAACTCGAAGCTACAAACTCTGCTGAGGATAATCATCCTGACGAAAGAATGACAACCTGCGGGGAAAGGAATAACCATCCTCTGGGGAGGCGTCCTCTGCCGGGGATATTGATTTTGACCTGCTGGGGATATCCTATGGACAACTTCCATGAGGATACTCTTTAGGCGACATTCCTGGTGATACTCTCTCGGGGAGGACAATTCCACATCTGGTAGGAATAAGCGCCGTCTCCGCTCTCTGGGGATAAGATACGACTTGCTAAGGAACGACATCAACTGAAGTCAAGCCCTACGTCAAGAGACTTTGGCTGGGGAATACAATTCCTGACCGTTTGCTTCAAAGGTACGGACTCTGCAAAACACAAACGAGACAAAACAAATCTACACAACAAAATCTATCCGAGTTAATATCCGTGACGTTTATTTAGTCAATTCGAAGTTTTAGGAATTATTGGCAAGGGCCAGCAAATTTATGCAAGTGCAAGTTCATCAAAAACATCGACGTTTTTCACAAACGAAAAAGTAAAGAACAAGCATCAAGTACTGAATAACATGCTTTATTGAATGGGCCTGTAAATAGGCAAAGCTTTGTACACTGGATGTAACTCCTGAAAAGAGGAAGTTACGCACAAGCAAAATACAATATATGCACAAGAAGCACAAAGAAAGATACAAAACAAATTTGATATTCATGTCGGCAACGTGGTACAGACGAACACCATGAGCTGATCCTCCTATGACTCGCCTGACTCTGACGCTTTCCCGATACTCGATCTTCGGAAGAGATTGTTTTAGATGAACGACCCTCAGGTATTCCCAAACCACCAAGCAATGCAGTATCAAACTCGGACCGCACTCATTTGCTTTTTCAATCCCTAACTTTTGCGTGAATCGCCCTTTGCGGGTTTTCAATTCACCGGGATACCCTTTTTTGCCGAAGTCGCCCTTTTCAGGTTTTCAACTTCGCGGGTGTACATCTTTTCAATTTTATCCCTAACTTTTGCCCGAACCTTTCATTCCTTTTTTATGGTTCGCCGGGATGCCCCATTTTTGCCTGGACTCTCTTTTTTCTGTCCAGCGGGTCACTTTAAGCAAAGTATTTTTTTAACCGCGTCCGAATTCACAGGAGACGTAAAGTCCTCACCATCCATGGTGGATAACAACAAGGATCCTCCATAGAAAACCTTTCTGACGATATATGGACCCTCATAGTTGGGAGTCCATTTGCCCCTGTGATCCGATTGTGGTGGGGGAATCTTTTTCAACACAAGATCGCCCGTCTGAAAGCTTCGAGGACATACCTTCTTATCGTAAGCTTTCTTTATCCGGCTCTGATACAACCAACCATATGCGAGAGAAGCCAGTATCTTTTCATCCATTAAACTGAGCTGGTTCAGTCTATCTTTTACCCATTCTGCCTCATCAAGTTGGACATCGCGTAAAACCCTCAAAGAAGGAATCTCAACCTCCAATGGTAACACAGCCTCCATACCATATACCAATGAAAAAGGAGTTGCCCCGGTTGATGTGCGTACCATCGTACGATAACCGTGCAAGCGAAAGGCAACATCTCATGCCAGTCCTTGTAAGTCACAACCATCTTCTGAACAATCTTCTTTATGTTCTTATTGGCCGCTTCGACAACGCCATTCATCTTGTGCCGATAAGGAGAAGAGTTGTGATGCTCGATCTTGAAATTCTGACACAACTCTTTCATCATCTTGTTATTCAAGTTTGAACCGTTGTCAGTGATAATCCGCTCTGGGATTCCATATCTGCAGATAATATCTCTTTTGATAAATCTGGCTACCACTTGTTTGGTGACATTAGCATATGTCGTTGCTTCCACCCATTTGGTGAAGTAATCAATAGCTACCAAAACCGGTGTCCGTTTGATGTCGTGGGCTCAATCTTGCCAATCATATCAATTCCCCACATCGAGAAAGGCCACGGTGATGACATAACATTCAAAGGGCTCGGAGGCACATGAATTTTGTTCGCATAAATTTGACATTTATGACACCGCTTCGCAAACTTGAAGCAATCTGTTTCCATCGTTAGCCAATAGTAACCTGCCCATAATAACTTTCTCGTCATTGCATGTCCACCTGCGTGTGTACCAAATGTACCTTCATGGATCTCTTCCATGAGCAACTTAGCCTCTTTCTCGTCCACACATCGCAACAACACCAAGTCGTGGTTTCTCTTGTACAGGACGCCATCCGGATTCAAATAAAAATTGCCAGCCAATCTCCTAAGAGTCTTCTGATCTCGACTGGACGCCCCAGCCGGATACTCTTAGTTCTTCAGGAAATTCTGGATATCGAAATACCACGGTTTGCCATCGGATGTTCCCTCAATAGAGAATATAAAGGCAAGCCTATCAAGGCGAGAGATAACTATCCTGGGAGCCTCATTCCAGAAGTTAACTTTATACATTGAAGACAACGTTGCAAGAGCGTCGACCATCTGATTTTCTGCTCGTGGCACGTGATGCAATTCTACTTTGTCAAAGAAAGGCAACAATCTCCTTGCATAATTCATATAGGGTATCAGATTGGGCTGCCGCGTCTCCCATTCTCCTTTAATCTGGTTGACCACTAGAGCAGAGTCCCCATATACATCAAGATATTTGATTCTCAAATCAATAGCCTCCTCAAGACCCATGATGCACGCCTCATATTCAGTCTCATTATTTGTAACTGGAAAGGTCAATCTGGCGGTAAAGGGAATGTGCGTCCCTTGAGGAGTAGTGATAATTGCCCCTATTCCACTACCGTAGGAGTTAACAGCGCCATCAAATATCAACTGCCATTTGGAACCCAACTCTGGACCTTCATCCGACAATGGCTCATCACAATCTTTCATTTTCAAGTACATGATATCCTCGTCAGGAAAATCAAACCTTATTTGTTGATAATCTTCAATTGGCTGCTCCGCTAGGTACTCTGACAGAACACTACCTTTGATAGCCTTTTGAGAAACATATTGAATATCATATTCTGTCAACACCATCTGCCATCGAGCAATCCTCCCGGAGAGTGCTTGCTTTTCAAATACGTATTTGATCGGATCCATCTTTGAAATTAGCATGGTTGTATGGTTTAACATGTATTGTCTCAAACGTTTGGCAGCCCAGGCTAGCGCACAACATGTTTTTTCGAGCATTGAGTAACGGGATTCACGATCTGTGAACTTTTTACTCAAGTAGTAAATCGCAAGCTCTTTACGTCCAGTCTCGTCATGTTGACCGAGAACACAACCCATACTTTCCTCAAGAACCGTCAAATACATAATCAATGGTCTCCCGGCAACTGGGGGTATCAATATTGGAGGTTCCTGCAAATATTCTTTTATTTTTTCAAACGCCCTTTGACAATCTTCATTCCAGGTCACAGCCTGATTCTTTTTCAACAATTTGAATAATGGCTCGCATGTAGCGGTTAGGTGAGATATGAACCGAGCAATGTAGTTCAACCTCCCTAAAAACCCACGCACTTCTTTTTCTGTTTTAGGCGTTGGCATTTCTTGTATTACTTTTATCTTAGCAGGATCAACCTCAATTCCTTTTTCGCTCACAATAAACCCCAATAGTTTACCGGATCTCACCCCAAAGGTGCACTTGTTAGGATTCAGCCTCAGCCTGAATTTCCTAAGCCTCTTGAACAATTTCAGCAGATTAACCAAATGTTCTTCCTCCGTCTGGGATTTAGCAATCATATCATCAACATAAACCTCGATCTCTTTATGCATCATGTCATGAAAGAGCGTCGTCATAGCATGTTGATATGTTGCCCCAGCGTTCTTCAAACCAAAGGGCATCACTTTGTAGCAAAATGTTCCCCAGGGAGTAATGAAGGTTGTTTTCTCCATGTCTTCTGGCGCCATTTTTATCTGATTGTAACCCGAGAAGCCATCCATGAAGGAGAACACGGAGAATTGAGCAGTTTTATCGACCAGCACATCGATACGAGGAAGCGGAAAGTCGTCCTTTGGGCTCGCCCTGTTCAAATCACGATAGTCTACGCACATCCGCACCTTACCGTCTTTCTTTGGTACCGGTACTATATTGGCGACCCATGATGGATAAGTTGTAACAGCAAGGAACCCAACATCCCACTGTTTTTGAACTTCCTCCTTAATCTTCACAGACATATCTGGTCTGGTTCTTCTGAGTTTCTGCTTAACAGACGGACATTCTTCTCGCAATGGCAGACGATGAACAACCATGTCAGTATCCAATCCTGGCATATCCTCGTACGACCAAGCAAAGATATCACTGTACTCTTGCAACATCTCAATCAGACCTTGCTTGATGTCGCTTTGTAGTGCAGCCCCTATCCGGATGTTCCTGACAACTCCCTCGGACCCCACGTTGATAATCTCAATCTCTTCCTGATGAGGCAGAATGATTCTTTCTTCCTGTTTCAACAGTCGAGTCAACTCCTCTGGCAAGTCGCTATCCTCAACAATCTCTTCCTCAGCTTGAAATATCGGGTGCTCGAAGTCAAAGCGAGTCATAGGAAGTTCGTGTTCGGTGTCATCTGAAATATGAATCCTGCAAAGGAAATGGTTAAATGCTTCAAATGAGTGTAAACAAAGCTCATAATCACGTTACCATTTATTGTTAAAATAAAAACAGGAAAAACAGGGAACACAAAATTTGTATGAGAAAAACGCCTTTATTCAATGATTAAACAGTGCATACACATAAGCAGGTGGCCCTAAAACAAAATCACTATGCCCCGGGTAGGATACCGGATTATACAATAATCAAGAAAACAAATCATTACTGTTTTGTAGTCACTGGGACAATTTCCCGGATGGACCAGTTGCAGATACTTTGTCCTGGCACGCTAGGCTTGATCCACGCGTCCATGTTACAATCACTATCTCCGTCTTCAGAGTCGGAAACGACATTAACCGTCTCAAAGCAGACTCCCTTTGGAGTAATCACCACCAGTCCTTTGAACTTGGGCGCGCCTGATGCGGAAGGTGACGATGTAGGGCGATACCCCAAACCAAACTTGTCCATCTTGACAGGAATTTCCAGCACTTGACCCCAACCCTTGAGCGTCTTTGTACGAAGCCACAACAACCTCTGGTGCTTTGCTGGGAACACTAGACTTGTCTTTGATTTGCAACCCTTCGAAGGCTTGGCAGGGCGTTTCGTGGATTTCTCCATCCACTTCAACGTACTTGAATGATGAGAGATGACTGACCAAGATGTCCTCTTCCCCATAAATAGTAACGATACCACCACCGGCTTCAAACTTAAGCTTCTGATGCAGCGTGGACGTTACAGCCCCTGCAGAGTGTATCGATGGACGCCCAAGTAAACAGCTATAAGCTGGATGAATATCCATGATATAAAATTCAGTGTCAAATATTTTTGGCCCGACCTGCAACGACAACCTTATTGATCCAAACACCGACCTTCTCGTTCCATCAAACGCCCTCACAACCAAGTCACTTGGCGTGCAAATAATTCCCCGGATATCTAACTTCATCATAGCCTTCTTAGGCAATACATTTAGAGATGATCCAGTATCCACAAGAACGTGCGACATTACGGTGCCCCGACATTCCACCGATATGTGCAAAGCCATATTATGCTCTCGGCCTCTGGGTGTTAGATCAAAATCAATGAAACCCAAACTATGTCCAGCATTGACATGCGCCAGTACCCCCTCTAGCTGGTTGACAGAAACCTCCTGAGGTACAAATGACGTGTCCAATATCTTCAACAAAGCATTTCGATGAGCCTCAGAACAAAGCAACAAAGATAGGATTGAAATTTTTGAGGGTGTCTGTTGTAAGTGCTCAACAATCTTATAATCGCTCTTGCGAATTAGCCTCATGAACTCTTCTACGTCCTTGAGCGACGTGTCTTTCTCTTTCAACTGGGATGGTCCACTTTCATTCACCTTGGCCTTGCCTTTAGCAATCTTCTCTGCTTCAACTTCAGGTGCGGTGAATATTCTTCCACTACGGGTCATGCCTCCCGTTCCAACAACATTGTCAACTGCCCCTGCTGGCCGGCTATTCACCTCAATCTTTTCTCCATTACAGTATGCTTCTAACTTATATGTCCATGGAACAGCTTTTGTACTCTCAAAAGGAACGGGTCCTGCTTTCGTTATTGTGATAGTCGGCCGCTTGGCGGGCGCCGATATCGCAATAGTCTTCCTTGGGATTGTAACCGTTGCAATCTCATCCTGCTTTTCAAACAATGCCTCAACAGGCTTCTCAACAGCAGTCCGATCAAATTGCAAAATCCCCTCATCTATCATGGCTTGGATACCTCTTTTCAAATTAACGCAACCCTCTGGTTGGGTCCAGCAAACCAGACAATATTCATCACATCCAGGGAATACTCCCCCTTTCAACAGTCTACTTTTAACACAACTCAACGGTGTCTTCAATTCATTCACATCCATAACCAAGTTCAAATTCTCTTCCATTAGGATAACATTCACCCCATGATTCGGCATGGGTTGTTGTACAATATTGGGACCATCCTGACCAAAGTTAATGGCCTTACGATCAAGCAAATCTTGAACCTTATGTTTGAAAGCATGGCAACCTTCAATATCATGTCCGGGCGCCCCGGAATGAAAATCACAATGTTTACCAGCGTCAAAACCAAATGGAGGAGTGCCCGTCAACGGGGCCATCGTTCTCTTTTCAACCAGATTCAAACCCAACAGCGTTTGAAGCAGTTCAGCATAAGTTGAAGGAGGTGCTTCAAATACTCTCTTTGGCCTACCCTCTTGAATTCTATGCTGAGTAGGGTGCATTCTCTGTTGCTGCGGCTGTTGTTGCCGTTGCTGTTGTTGTTGTTGTTGTTGTTGTTGTTTTTGTTGAGGTATCGGGATAGTAACACTAGCAACTTCCTGTGGCTGATACTGATTCCTACCTCTTCCACGACCTCGACCACCATATACCGTACTGGCGTCGCCTTGTCTCCTTCCACCAAAGGCTTTCCTTGCACCTCCAATTGAGGTGGATTCACCTGCCTGAATCTTCCCAATCTTAATTCCGTTTTCAATCCGTTCTCCCATGAGAATCATGTCGGAGAAACTACCCATTGAGACATTGAGCAATTTTTCGTAATACATTCTAGAGAATGTTCCAATAAACATATCAATCAACTCTCTTTCAACCAAAGGGGGATGCACCCTAGCTGCAATATCACGCCAGCGCTGCGCATACTCCTTGAAGCTCTCACCATTTTTCTGAGACAAACTCTGCAGCTGGACCCTGTTTGGCGCTAAGTCACTATTATATTGGTAATGTTTAACAAAAGCATCAGCCAATTCTTTCCAGCTTCTAATCTGGGTGGGTTCCAGTCCCATGTACCATTCCAGCGATGGTCCCGATAAACTGTCTTGAAAGAAATGCATAAGCATCTTCTCATCGTCAGAGTATGCAGACATTCTTCTATAATAAGAACGTACATGAACTCTAGGGCATGTATCCCCCTTATACTTGTCAAATGTTGGAGCTTTGAATTTCAAAGGCACCCCCATCCCAGGCACTAGTCCCATAGTAGTCATATCTAACCTAGCAGAGTTCTGATTGGCTATCCCTTTGATCTGCTCTTCCAGCATTTTGAACCTCCTATCATTATCAATAGGCCTTTCAAATCCCACGCCTTGTCCGGAGAAAGCGTCTTTCTGGCGATCCTCGCCCCAGTTCAGATTCTCGTTGCCATATCTCCTCGTAACCAGCATTACGGCCATATCCCTGTTGATTGAAAATAGGATCCCGCCCTTTGTTATCGAATCCTTGATTGACCCCACCTAATCTATAACCGGTGTTGAAAGGCACCATCCCAGCACCGTTGTTGTTCATGTTACCAAAGCCAACATCACCATATCCATACCCTTGGTTGTTGTTACCATAGCCATCGTAGCCAAGGCCTTGATTGTTGAAACCAAAATTACCATCATGATTACCAATGCCAAACCCTTGGTTATTGTTTCCAAAACCAGTGTTGTCACCGAACCCTTGATTAGCATCTCCAGCATTGCCAGCATCGTTAACAATATTCCCATCACCATTTCCAGCGTTTCCAGTACCAGTGTTACCAATACCAGTGTTACCATTACCAGTATTACCATTACCAGTGCCAATGCCAGTATTTCCATTGCCATGGCCATCACCGGCACCAACTCCACCACTTGTGGGAACGACCACTGTAGGTATCCCATCCTCCCTGCGAGGAGTTCCAACAGAGTGATAATCAGTATTTCCATTCGCCCGCACCAGCAGCGGTTGCACTAGAGTCTGGAGATTCTCCTGACCCTTGACCACAGTTTCCATTGCTTGCATGAAAAGTGCCAACTTCTCACGAATTTCCTGCATCTCGACTTGAACTTGATCCATGATTCTCTTGCAGTTGTTCCTGGTAGAATAACGATGCGTTCTCTGGTTGTTAATCCTGAAACCTGAGAGATGCAGAAAATAAGATACATGTTTTAAAAAAAATACCGGTCATGCAATATGAGTATGCAGATGCAAATGTATAAGTATGCTACAGGTTATATTCCCCCCCCCCCCCCCCCCCCCGATTCTAGTTTCAGAGAGAAGGCCATCACGACAATGGAGTCCCAATCAAGCAAGCAAGGAATCAGAAAAACCTCATACATAAACAAATGCCAAGAGGCAAAGTACAAAGATATAACTGAATACAGCTGAAAAGACCTCGGCCAACAAGCATGGCGATGGTTAAAATACAAGTACAGATAACAAAAGCAAAGCAAAGATAAATCAGGCCACATGGCGCGCTCTGACATCTTCCAATATCCTCAACGTCTCCGAATGACCTAGTATGGAGATTAGCTCCTGTATCAGTAATGCATGTCGCTCAACAGTGGATCTCAGCTTTTTGGCGTCGTCCTTGCAGGTTCCTTCGCCAAAAAACTCGTCGAGTCTGCATCTCTTGAAGCCGGCCTTTAGTTCACAACCTCTCAGCTCCTTGCCAAGGTCACTTACTCTAAGCTCAACAGCGCTCCTAAGTGATATCTCTTCAGCAATCTTGGCATCCTGGACTCTAATCTGCGCTTCTAGCGTGGCAATCTGCAGCTTCAGCTTATCCTCACGCTCCTTCCGCTTGGTAAGCGTGGTATTCCACAATGTTTCCCACTTGCCGAGTCGGGAATAAGCTTTGTTTAAGAGTTCCTTCTTGGAAGCAAGCACCTTGCTAACACCGTTCAAGGCTACTCCCACTTTTTCCCTCTTGTTGGTCTCTTCAGTCAAATCTGAACCCAACCTATTAATCAACTCAGTCTGTTCCTTCACCGTGAAGGTAGCTTTATTCTTCTCATGACGCAACTAGAAGATCTCTTTCTCTAACTCATCATTGTCTTTTCTCAATTCTTTATTTTCAGCCAACAATTTGTTATACTTCTCAATCTCTACCGAAGTAGGTACCTCAATCACGGGAAGATACAAAGGTTCCACAGCAGGATATGGCATCAAGGAAATACTAGCTCTCTCGTGGATCCAAGTCAAATAAGGATCATAAGCTTTGTTATTGCTCTTACCAAGTAAAGCTTTCCCTCTCCTATGGATGTTAGCCCATGCATGTCTCAACCTGATCAAAACAGCTTCGTCTAACAAGCCCGTGTACAGAGATTCCTGTATCTCAACCTCAATAGGAGCATCTCTTAAGGCATAACCGAACTGTCTCACGAGCAGAGAAGGGTTATAGTTAATACAGCCTTTCCGTCCAAGCAAAGGGACATTCGGAAAGCCACTGCAACTATATACAATATCAGTGCCAAGCATGCTCCGATCAAACCAAATGATGTTCTCAGCATCAACAAAAGGCCCTGTCTTCGGGAGATGTCCCTGGAACCACTTGTACAAAAGAGGAAGACAGTAAGAAACATTCTTGCCACGACATTTCTCATTCTTATAGTGAATAGAATAATAAACATCGCCCAAGAGAGTAGGAACTGGATTCTTCGAGGCAAGAATCAAGAAGGCATCTGAGTCAACAAAATCTGGCACATTGGGAAACAAGACAATCCCATAGATGCAGACAGCTAGAATGGCACTGAAGGCAACCCAACATCCACTCTTCGTGCATTGTGTAGCCTTCTCAACCAGGACAGACAGGTGAAAACCATAAGCTCCGTTCAGCTTGACCAAACCTCCCGGGAACTCAGAAGCGTCTAAACTGACAATCTCAGCGAGTATAGCCATCTCAGGCTCAGCATCAACATGTATAAAGGGCATCTGGTCTAACACAGGAACTTCCAACATAGCAGAATACTCCTCCAAAGTGGGTGCCAGAATATAGTCAGGGAACAGGAAGCATCTCAGCTGAGGCTCATAAAACTGCATCAAAGTATACACCCCAGTCGTCTCAAATGCTGAAGGTCTGTACAACAAACTAAGAAATCTCCCATAAGATACTCTGAACTTAACCCTCACTCTCTCATCTGCTAGAGCAACTAATCACAGCAAGGAACTGATATCTGGCGAATGCAACCGATAAGCCACTGTCCTCTTCATGGACTCCATGTCTGGCCAGAAGATACACTAGAATCAGAGGGGAATGATCACACCTGCAACATAAATACACGTTAATGAAATGCAAACATGAAAATGCACATGCATATGCAAACAGGAGATCAAGTGCAATGCTGATGAACTGTGCTCTGTACTGAAGCCTGAGAACCATCAAATCTTCGCCTCAAACCAAACCAACCACTCAAAAGAACCCTGTAACCACATCTCACTGACAGAGATAAACCAGGTACTCTGAGGTCAAAGGTTTCCTGCAAACAGACCTACCTACCCCTCACAAGTATGTACTTAACTCGCAGACGAGGTATGACATCCTATGCGGGTTCAACGTCACATACTTTCAAGAGCGATGATACGATACCCAGAAGGTGTGGCATCATCATCCCTTGAAGCAGCCTCACTTAGCTGAATCCCAATTGATAGGTCCCCAGAGTCGACCATCCTCGGGTCAGACAACTTGTCGAGCCCTAAGGGCCAGGCAAGAAGCATCAAAGAGAATCTCGTCCGAGCGCAGATTTCGCGGCTAGCTGGTGCGAGCTAAGCAAGCAGGCTAACCACTACTCTCTACTTCTAAGTCTATGTGCAAACTCAAGCCCAGGTCCGACTTATCTCTCAATCTAACCCTCTTCCCAACACAACAACAATAATATAATACTGAAAGTAAAGTCAGAAAGGTAAATACATACAAGACCCCAGACGGGAAAACAAGCGCTAGGATTGACTCGCATAGGGAATCGTTGGAGTCCCCAACAGAGTCGCCAGCTGTCGCTACTGCGAAAATCGGCGCCGGCTATGACAGAAGAGTCGCCACCGTGCGTTATTTATCCCAAAAGAGGGAAAGGAAACGCTCAGAGAAAACCTAACGCAAAGAGGGAAAGGAATGGTCGTCGCAACCAAATCCTGGATTCGGGAGTCGGTTACGCAAGGGGAAGGTATTAACACCCCTCACGTCCGTCGTACTCGACGGGATCCACGCTTGTTTTCTATCTAAGGGTGTGTTATTCTATCTACTCTACAAGTCTGGGTTAAAAAGAAAAGAAAATGACTCGGCAAAGTATCGCACTTTATGCCTACGTATTCCCGTCTGAAACGAGAAATCAGAGTCAACGTAGTTCGTCTACCTACGGGAAAGGAGGGGAAGGTTGCTCGCTAGGATATCGCATCTTATGCTTACGTACTTTCATACAGCATGAAAGATCAGAGCGAACGTAGTTCGGGCTACGAAAGACACAAGTTTGTCTAACAGTTTTTTATCTCCTTCTAAAAAGGGTTTTCCTGATTAAGGGTCCAAGCGGACAAAAATGACATTTGAAATTTGTTTTCAGTTTTTTACGAAAGAACTGTTTTTTTAGTCTGTTTGCAACTTGTACTGTACTAAAGACTTGTGATCTGAGAGTGACTACGTCGCATGTTACCCTAAGGGTACCATACTAAGCAGCCAGATTACTGAAGAGTGACCCTCCAGCAACCTTTTCTCAAATAGCTTAAGGCTCGTAATGTACAACACGCGTTATCCTTATTATTGTGTTTTTGAATTGTCTTGAGATGAGATGAGAAAGACGCTCTAAAAAGCCTATGGTTGAAAGGGAAACTAGCCTAATGTTATCATGCATGGGTCAGAACCTAATGTCTGTCATAATTTCCTCTTGCACAGAGGAAATCAGAGATCCTAGGGAATAAACAGCAAAAGACAGCAAGCAATTATAGTAAATAGTAAAATGCATGTAATGCAACAGTATAGGAGAGGCAAGGGAGAAGACAACAGGCAAGAGGAGACAAGCTCCACCTCAAACCTAGAGGTAATCAACACAAGCAAACAGACAATACAGAGAAAAACAAAAGATACAAAGGAGGCAGCCCAAGCAGCAGCAACTTCTACAGACAGCAACTTCAAGCTCTAAACAACACAGTTGAAAAGACAACAAAGTTGGATAGACAGCAAAGTTGACAGCCAAGGCTTCATGTTCAAGCAAGCTTATATCTTCAAGCCTCATCAATCTTCAAGCTTCAACAAGCACACTCCAAGAGAAGGATTAATCATCAAGATCATGTTATAATGTTAAGGAACTTAATGACAACCAAAGGAAATCACTAAGAACTCAACATTGCAAATGAAAGGTATCCTCAAAGTTCTACTCACTTGGCATACCACTCATCCCTCCTAAGGAGAGATGGAGCTTCCCAAGAAGGACTTTATGTCATTGGATGGAATAGAGGCAAACAATGCACTCTATATTTGAAGAAATAATCAAAACTAGGTCTAAGGCACTTCCTAAAACCCTAATTTCCTAAGCTCCTAAGAAACTTCCACAAGAAGAAAAGCCTTCAACTCCAAGCTCCAATCTTCAATCTCAAGCATCTTCAATGAATCCAGAAGCTCCACCAAAAAGAACTCAAGTTTAAACCCATTCCAAAGCAAACAACCAAACCAAACAAACCAAAGCACTCAAGAGAGGAAACCACAAACACAAGCAACTTGCAAAATACAACTAAAATAGAAAATGAAATTGTAAAATTCTAATAAAATTCCTAGGGGAACATACATGTCTAAAAAAACCTAGTGTAAAATTATTGAAGCCTAAATCAACTTCTAAGTTATCTAAACAATTCCTACATTGAGATAGGTCAAAGGAATCCACAAGTTTGGGAGGGTCCTAATCTCAATACCTAAAATAGAACCTAATGTTGTTCTAAAATTCTAATAAAATTCTAGGGGAACATGAATATCTACCCTAAATCATACTAAAAAATCAAAGCCAAACTCATCACCAATTGGAAGAACAAAATTCAGCAAAACAGATGGTCAAATATGCAAAATTAAAAGAATTAAACAAAATAAGAAAAATCAAATTAAATCGAAAAGTTCATGAAAATGAATTTTATTGATTTCAGAAAATCACAAATTCTCTCAAGATCATGGAGGTATTTTAAAAATAATTTTATGATCAAGAATGAATTTAATATGATTTTTGGAAGCAATAAAGCATTTAAAATAAAACAAAAATGAATAAAAGAAAAAAAATGCTGAAATAAAACATGAGCCATTGGATCTGGAGACTGGTCAAGCAATCCAACGCGCTAGAGCTTGCCAGCGCATTAAGTGAAACGCCTGCGTTTTACTATCAGAAATTCAAAAACCAACTTTAAGTCGTGGCCATTGGATTGAGGCTGTGGTCAAGAGTCAAGCAATGATCCAACGATGATGAAGTCGTCTCCTTCACAAAACAGGTCACCAGAGTGGAGACACAGGGCGGTGGTTGGTAGTGGCTGGAGAAGACTCCGGTTGTCTTCTCCGGCGAGGGTTCAGATGCAGACAGCCAAAAATGACAAACTATATACCAATTCAACTCAGTTTTTCACGTACATTCCAAATCTCCACTCAAAATTATCCAATTCTTAACAAGTAAGCAAACACGAATCAAAGTTCAGAAATGTCATCAATATCAACTCTAACCAATTGTCAATCTAATGGTACTAAAATGATCCTCACGTTGCACTGATCATCCTGATCTAAACATCTTGCTACAAATCCTCATGAATCAAGAGATCCAGGTCCAAACAGTTTTGCTATGTCATGAACAATCATCACCAAATGCTTCCAGATCAAGGCTAAAACAATCTACATCTTGCCTAGATCCTAACCACAAGTCTAAATCTAGTTATCTCATGCTAAAACATGCTGAATTCTGAATGCTACTAACCTTGTATAGATCTTGAAATAGATGCACTTGGAGCTCGTTTCTTGCTTCAAAAATCTCCAGATAGCTTCAATGATCCAAGAGGATGAGTTTGCAAACTTTAATTTGGCTTGAATTGGCTCCAATCTGAGAATTTGATTTCAAGTTGCAGCTGTGAAATTTCACTTGCTCTTTCTAGTTCTGGCGCGAAATCCAATTTAACCTTGATCTGAACTCATTCTAATCAATATATAGAATAGTTTCATGGGCTTTTGCAATGTGTTTGAAGCCCAAATCCATGTGTCTAATTTTCTGATTTTTGCTTGCAAGTTCATACACCAGTCGTTCCATACAAGCTAGTTTCTTGTTCTAGAAGGTTCTAACACCTTGCAAATTGCATTTGGAGTGAATTTGGATTGATAGAATGGCCTGTTATGCATTGTGTGATGATTTGGTCATGTAACTTTCAAGTGAAGCAACCACATGCCAACTCTCAAAATTTGGCTTAAACTCAAAATTATGGTATTTCTAATGCTCTTAGAATGCAATTTCCAATTAGAAAATGTACTCATTTGCTTGGTTTGAGGCATCCAGCACAAAAAGTCAATTTCCCCTCCTTTACACATTTGAATTTTCCCCTTCTTGGAACCAATTCAAACCAACTCTTGCTATGAGCTCAAACAATCCCTCATGACCTCTTGGATATCCTAAAAACCCCATTTTGAGCAACTTTCATGTTGAACAAAATTGCATTTGACAAGTGCAAGTTGGAGAGTTTGGCCTATGATTGAAAATGACCTATAATCTTACTTTCCCAAAATACCCCTGACTTGTAAACCTCAAAACTTGAGTTCTACAAATTAGATGGAAGACTTATAGTACAATTTATAAAACTAAGATCATGAGGAACAACTTCCATGTTGGCAAAAAGTTCAGGTGAAATCTCCTTCTAGGTCAAAAATAGCTTTGAAGTCAGATGATTTTCACAGACAAATTTTAGTGGCATCTGAGGACTTGTAACTTGTCTGGACCATAACTTGAGTTCTATAAATCCAATGGAGGACTTTTAGTACTCAAATTAAAGGTATTGAGGTTCTCTACAAGTTTCATGTTGGCCAAAGATCCATTTGAAACTTGTATCTTGACTTATGTGGCCTTGAAGTTAGGCACTAAACAGGGTAATTTGCACTGAAACCCTAATTTAGCAACTTCCCACATCCTTGATTCTTCTTGATTTGATCTTGGCACAACACCACAAATGTCTTATCACATAATTCCATGAACTCCATAACCTCAAAGTAGGCTTGAATGCTTTTCAATTGCATAATTGACCTAGGGTTGATCCAGATGAAACCCTAATTGCTTGCACCTCAACTGTGGCTCTTGCATTTGACACACTGACTTGATTTAACTCCAACATGGCCCTCTAGGCACTCCATGAGCTCTATACATATCTTATATTCACACCTCATGCTTCACATCCCATTGATGGTCCTCAGCTGATCAAGACCTCCCACCACCTCCTGATGACTTGGATGACTTCTCAAGCTTGGATAAGATTTCTTGCTAGGCTCCTCTTGATAATAATCATACTTGATCCCCTGTTGGATGAATGATATGCCATGATATGCAAATGATAGAACTATGCAAATGATAATGCAATGAAACATAAAACAGGTAAAAGATGTTGAGCAAATTTTGGGGTGCAACACTCTGCTGAGGACCTCAAATGTTCCTAGTGGGTTTAGCCTACTTTGATTTATTTAGTGCTTTTTGTTTGTTATTGCTTGTTCTCTTCTGGTGCTTGGTGATCCTGTATGGTGAGATAAGTCCTATACCCGGACTTGAGTGCACTTATGATAGGAGGGTGGTATAGTCTTGTTGGCTTACATGGAGTAGTCCTTACTAAGCTGACTTGAGATGCCCCGCTCAGTGGAGACCTTTTTGGAATTACTGATGTCTTATGAGTAGTTGTAATTGGCATTACTTTTTCCGACCTGGGAGCTTGAGAAACTAAGGACCTTAGAAACCCTTTAACCCATCTTGGCCTTATTAGGACGTGGTACGGTGACTATTCAAATGTAGACTTGAATTAGTTGTTACGCGATACCACACTCAGACGAGTTTCTCTTGAGAATATTATTGGCTGATGAGTAGTCGTCTAAGCCGATAATATCCAAAAGATGACTCTGGGAACTTTTTAGAACCTTGTTCTACTGGTGATGGTATAACCTTAGTACATACATTTGTGGGTTGGTTCTTACCTTTGGCTTCATGCTCATGCTGGACCTTTGAACCTGTGTGCTTTGTGTGATCTTGTTCGTGGTTGTTGCATCTATGCACTTTTGCATTCATGAGCATACATATGCATCCCTTCTAGTTTCCAGCAAACTCATTTCAACTATTTCTTGTCCAGTTATCTGCTTACCGTCAAGTTGTTTCCTCAACACAACTACGGAACTAGAGCTGCTGCCAAATTGAGAATGGAAAATCAAGAACAACACAATGCCGAAGTTAGAATGGAAATTGATGAGTTGAAGGCCAGTATGACCAAGCTCACAGAAATGATGCAAGTTCTAATTGCTAGAGGAGAATCACCTCAGAGGGTGATTTCTGAAATTCCAACTACCGTTGTTAACCCTCCACTGATCCAGCAACCAACTTCTACTTGGCCTGAATTTGGGTTACCTCTGAATTACTCGCCACCCTTTACAACTATTTGACCCATTCGTACTGTCGTTATCTTCAGCTCCTTTGTTCATTGAATCTCAACCTATTGTGTAATGGTGCTAGAAAGTCCGATGGGAACTTTCAAAAGAAGAAGGATGGCGATACCCATGCTATTTCAGTTGAAAGGAAACCTCATCATAAGGAACAACAATATATAGCTGCAATTGCTCCTGTTGTCAATGCTCAACCAGTTCATGCTCCTCGTCAGGCTGTTAGACAAAGCCAGAACCACAATAGGGCTAACTTTGATCCTATCCTGATATTCTACATTGAGTTGTATCCATTTATTGTTCATAAATATTTGATTACAACCAGTGCTCTAACTCCTCCTCCAAATCCTCTCCCAACCGGCTGTAAGGCTGATCTTCATTGTGAGTTCCATCAAGGTGGGGCAGGTCATAATTTGGAAGGTTGCTATGCATTGAAGGCTAGAGTACAAGAACTGGTCAAGGACAAGATTCTCACCTTTGAAGATACTAATCCTAATGTTGTCAACAATCTTTTACCAGAGCATGCCAAGTGAAGTTTGAGTCAGTTCAGACAGATCATTTCCCAAAGCCAGTGTTTCAGACAGGGCAACTCATCCTTGTTGCTGATTAGTCACTAGACATTGTTTCTTTCTGTTTGCATTTTCCCCTGATTGTATTGTCTGCTTTCTTTACTTTCATGGTTAATTTTAATGAAATGATCATTGCAATGTTTTGATTCAATTCATTTACGTCCACTGTTTGCATCTTTATGCTTTCTTTTTCACAAAAATATATCTCTTGTTCACTTTCTCTATTAAGCTTTTGTTTATACAAAGATTGGAGGGAGAATGATAAAACGAAATACCCAAAATTGTTGAATTGTATGCTTTCAATTAAAACTTGACTGGTGATGTACATGCATTGTTTCAACTCCCAAACACTGGAGAAATAAGGAAGTTAATCCCTTGTCAAACACTTTGAGTCTAGAAGTTGGAGTTTCTTTCTGTATGAAAAAACCGCAATTTTAACCTGGGGATGGGTAGTTCACAGTTAATTTGACTATGCATTCAAGACACCTTTCAATAAAGGTTGCAATCACAAGCTTTCCCTCGTACACATCAAAGAAGTGTCGAAGATGTACTTCTAATCAAAAGCCAATGATGGTTCACCGTAATCATTAAGCCAGACAGTCACTATCTTTCAACAAAAAAAAACAAGAATAAAAAAAATCAAATGAAAAGTCCGCTAAGTCAAAACCTATTAAGGAGACTTAGGCGAAAATTGGGGCATCCCGCTGACTGTAAACTCAAATAACACAGTTCAAGAAAAAGTTAGGGATAACAAAATAAAAAATCAACCAATAGGTTACCTAATCAATTTTAAAATCAATTAGTGTCGATAATTTCCATTGATTATTTCATTTGCTATAACTATCAACAATCGTCAAGGTCAGTCGCTCAAACATGTTGGAGTGTATCTAACCCAATCAATTTTCTCTCGTGGACAACTATATGTTGCACTATTTAGAGTTACTTCAAGGATAAGCTTAAAGATATTAATAACCAACGGTGAATGTGAAGATTCAAATGTAACTCGAAATGTGGTTTACAAAGAAGTGTTCCAAAATGTTCAGAGTTAATAAATTATTTATATAAAACTATATAATTTCTTTTATGATATTTAAAACCTTTTTATTTTCATTCAACTATTTGCTTTACACACACACACACACACACACACACACACACACACACACACACACACACACACACACACACACACACACACACACACACACACACACATATATATATATATATATATATATATATATATATATATATATATATATATATATATATATATATATATATATATATATATATATATATATATATATATATATATATATATATATATATATATATATATATATATATATATATATATATATATATAACACATTTTAAAATACTCGTACATTACGTGCACACACATACGCGCACACACACACACACACACACACACACACACACACACACACACACACACACACACACACACATATAGTTCCATATTGCCCCAATGGCTAGGCATGACTCAATCTACTTCTGCTCCCAGAACGACCCAATTGCCTAAGTCCAACCACTTTGGGGGGAAAATTTACCTTTCTTCCCCTCCAACGAGGGAGGCTGACCAATTTACCCTTAGTCACATCACTCCTCCCCATCAATCTATGTCTGTCACATACGATTTCACTATCCAGAAACAGCTAAAATGCTTGTGCCCATAACTACGCTTCTGCCCGTGCCAACAGCTAGTTATGGGCATGTCTGCCCGTCCTAACAGCTAGTTTGCAGTTACCTATTCTTCGAGAAACAGTTATCTCGCCCCAAAAATAGGGACCAATGGCCAAGCATTGGGGGCACTATAAAAACCCTCTCACTTGAGAGGGTCAGGTATCTGATATTCTCCCTGAAACACTCATATTTTATACTTGCTCTCTCTCTTGCTTATTTTCTTACTTTAGCATCGGAGTGCCTTGCAGGTACACCCCATCCTCCTCTTTCACACCTAGTATCATAGACGATTGTCTTTGGCCCACCTCAGGTTCTAATCAACCAGTAAGATCAGTGGCGTCATTTGTGGGAGAACTTGTTATCCCCGTCTTTTATCTCTTAGTAGAACACAAGACCAAAACAATTCTTTAAATTTCTAATCATGGCCACCCATGACAATAATCTTGATGCTTTTAACTCTGCTTTTCTCCCCATCAGCAAGACTGATGCTGATTAGGCCACCACCTCTCGTGGCGGTGACGTCCTCCGAAAAAAGGACGGAGCCATAACTTCCCCATTGTTGCACCCTAATTTTTGACCTTAAGAACCCACCTCCTTGTTTTTTTCCTCATATGAACATGTTTATTGCGGCTAACCAGATCGTGCAGATGCAGTGATTTCAGATGGAAATAACATCCATTCTTCCCATTTTTTTATATAAAAAAAACACTCCACGACGTGGTCGATTGAGCCTGTTTCAGATTGATTACGGGGTTTTATCGATTTTCCTCAACATCTCTTAAAATCATCAACACCTACCCTTGAGGAGAAGTGGATTTTTTATTCGACATAATCATTTGAGGACTGATCGTAGTCATGTATGGCTTCGTTAAGTCAAAGTGCTTCACGTTGATTATGGATATGGATCTTATCAGAATGAATGACTAACTAATGGATTCATGATTCAAGAATGATTTCACGCGGCCTCAAGTTCATAAGCATTTTATTTTGTTGAAGGATTTAATTTAAGTTGTTTTTATGGATTTTTCCTAAGATTTGATGGCAAGGTGGTTTATTCAAGCCCAAAGTTCAGTATTATTTCAACACCAAGCATTCAATTACATGTTAGTGCTTTCTGAAAGGTACAAAGTGCCGATACATAAGGATCATTTCGAAGGTTATTATTAGGAACATTCATCAAGCTTCAAAGCAAAAGGATGGGAAAATTCTAACCATAAAGACGACAGGATGCACACACTTAAAGACTGCCCGCAAAGTTTAAGTAAAAAGAGAGGAGAAGCCAAATGGGCATTACTCTCAAGACACTTAATATCAGAAGGTTGTCAATTAAAGAAATGTTTGTGATATTATTACTAGCAGCAGCAAATACAATAGGAAAGTGAAGGGACCATTGTCTATCAGAGTCTGTGAATGGGAGTCTCACTAGATTAAAAATAAGTAATAATATAATGATTACATGAAACATCCCAGAATTTAATGGAGGGCATAACAAATCTAAGCCTCAAGGCGCTAAGTTCTACGTAGCAGCATACAACAGGTCTGATAATTGCCTACGCTGACATTTTTGTCACTCAGATGCACCTATCCTGTTAACTCTTCAGAATATTTTAAAGTAAGATTCAAGGAGATTATCATCAGTCCTTCGTGGCCACAATTTTGGTATCCGTCGACTTCCCTTTCCCATGTTGTCAGCTGTTACTTTCGACACCATTACCCTGTTCAATACAAAACCAAGAAAACAGGATCATGCTTGACTATTGGTTCTATGTGTCAAGCATATGTTCATAGCAGCAGTTGTTGCTTATGCTGCCATCCTGTTGGGAGTTAAGGGCACCCATGAGTTGCAACTGATATCATCGCCGGTGACGAACCAATTGATAAGAACTCCTACAGATTTGTAGCATTTTACCGCGCCGGTCAGGCTGCTGCCAACATTTCCTGCAAATAGAAGCATAGGCACGGTTAATCGACCGCCAAGTACGAAGTTCAAAACACAAGGATTAAGTCCTCAGTTTGACAAGAAAATCTGACATTTACCGAAAGGAAGCCGGCATCAGGTCTGTAGACGTGGAACAAGACTCTCACGAGATTGACACAAGAACTCCATTTAACCCACAAAGCAGTTGTACGGATCGCACGGTAACACAATGAGGGAAACAAGGAACCTTTAACATCTGTCATACAGGGGAATTTTGGAGCTCTTGTTTCACAAATCTTATAGGTAGAAGGAATTCAAGATGACAAGGAGAATGATTCTGTCGATTGGCTTGACATTGTTATAACTGCAGCATGACAGGCTGCTAACTTTGTGAGGCCAGACACTAGTAAAGGTGGCAGTATGGATCCCAGTGATTACGTAAAGGTCAAATGTGTAGCATCTGAAAGCCCGAACGACAACACCCTTATCAAAGGAGTTGTCCGCATGAAATATAAAGCACAAACGCATGACCTCTCAATATAAAAGGCCTAGACTACTCCTCCTAGGAGGATCACTGGAAAACCAGAAAGTTCCAAATCAGCTGGCTTCTTTCGATACATTGTTGCAGCAGGAAAATGATCATCTGAAGATGATTATTTCGAATATTGAGGCTCTTCGACCAATTGTTTTGCTGGTATAAAAAGTGTCCCCTCACAAGTCGAGCAAGTCTTTAATTGAAGTGAAACATTCACACACCCTGGAGGAAATCATGAGGAAAACAACAGAGTTCAGTTTAGAGATATCAATGTTCATATTATGGTTCATCAATAAGGAGAAATAAATATTTGAATATGTTCAATAAAGGTAGAAGTAACATCCATTAAACTCTCAAAATAACTCACAGACATACCGAGACGGAAGTAGAAATATTTGAAAACACAATCGAGCCTGCTCTTATAAGAAAACGGAAGGAGTGGAGCAGATTTCCTGGGTCCCTTGCTCCCTGCAGTTGCTGCAGTTTGTTCGGATTTTGATCCAACTTCAAATGTGGAGCCATCAGTCTTAAAGCTGTTTCGAAACCTTTGGTTCTATGTTGCTCTTTTTGGCCTAGCCCCTCCTATACAGAAGACTCGGGTAACTACAAAATCAGTTTCCAGTACATTGAACAGTGCGGGAAGCACGAGTACTATGTCCTTCCAAGCTGTAAATGGACCATATATGTGGAATGTGGAGTGGTCTGCTGCTGTTAACCGAATTGCACAAGGGACTCCTCCACTAGTTGTTAGCTCAGTGAAATGGCTTGAGGACGAGTTGGAATTGAATGCCCTGCACAACCCAAGCAGTCGCCAAGGCAGTGGCAGCGAGAAAGTCGCTCTTGCTCAGAGAGCTGCTCTTTCTGCGGCTTTAGGAGGGAGAGTTGATGTGACATCAATGACCACAATCTCAGGGGGCTTAACAGCTATTGACCACAGGGCTTTTGAAATAGATGTGGCATCAATGGAAGATCGAATATCTGAGATAGGCCATGAAGCTGAGGGTCGAGACTCAGTACTGACAATGCATACTTGTTTCATAATCAAAAGTCTGTCTCAACGGAAGCATCAACCACGAGCATATCGCTTTTCCTTTTCGCTTAAACACAAAACCATCTGACACACAAGAGAACGAGAGTCAGAATCGCAACTCCAACCAAGATTAGTCATGAAGTCTTTTTGATTCACTTGCTTATCCCCTCAGGCTCCTTACATGGCAGGTCAAAGAGGAATTGTTGTCAGTTACCACAATTATTTTATCAAGCATGACAACAATAGATCGAATCATAAAAGAAGAAGGAAATTTACCCATCATGGAATGATTCCTCGTATTCACAGCCGATACTTTTGGAAGAAGCCTTGACACAATTTCTCTGAAATCAAAGCAAAGTCAATTAGATTCCAAACTTATCCAACATGTTTAGACATGTTGTTTTTTCTTCCAAAACAAGAACGGAAAGAAATCACGAATCCATTAATGCATTCAATCAGCAATCAAGGGCCTACAGCTATAAATAGAGGTGAATTTCGGAAGAAAAAAGGGGGGGATTTTGGAACAACAACACATACAACAGGCGAACTCGTGAATCCCAATTCAAAAACCCTAAGTAATTCAGAAAAAATCGCAAAGGAGAGGAAGGACTCATCTTTTCTCTAAGCTTTACCGAAGATTGCTGTTCCCGGAGCAATCACCACCCGCCGCGAGTCTCCAAACCAACAAACATCCGCCTTGCCATCCGGAATCCTCCGTCACCCACGACCTACGGTAACCCTTTGTTTGTGTTAAAATTGTTGAACTCCTGATTGTTTTGGTCTGTGTTTCAGGTATGAAAGTGAAGGAAACAGCAGAAAGAGAAGTTGAAGAAGCGGGATGAACCGAGAGGGAGTCGAGCGACGAGAGAGAAAGGGGGATCTCCGTTGGGGCTTAGGGTTTTCGTTCGTCGTTTTGTTGTTTTTTTATTTTCTTTGATGTAATCATCCTGTATCTGCACACACGTACACCCACGATGCACCCTTCATCATCACCGTACGATCTCCAACAGAGCAGATCCAGCAATCCCGATCACACGCCCACCGTAAGCCCTTACTCACGTACCTCACCTGATTTCACGCCTACCCCCTTTTAATTACCGTTTAATTTTCCCCAACCTACTAATCAACTCTTTAATTAACAACTATTTGACCCTAATTTAATTAATTAATCCTTATCACTTTTTTATCAACAATTTTTATAAGTAAATCCACTAATAACTATTTAACTAATTAACTTAGTTTTATCTCTCTTACTATTCATTTAATTAATCTTTAAATAAATCACCTTTCTAAATTAAACCATTTATGTTATTATCAATTAATCCACTTAATTAATTTTTTTAATCACCCTTTTAAAAATGAATTATAACAAATTTTTATTATCAAATTTAATCATTAATTTTCTTAAAATCAAAAATATTTAAAACTCTTTTTTAAACCCTATTAATTCACACTTAAAATTCTCTTGCTAATTAAATTTAAGTTAACTTTTTTAAATCAACTTAATAACTTTTAACCAAATAGTATTTATTCACTATAATATAAAACCTTTTTATAAATAATTTACATTCACCAATTTATTTATAATTAATAATAAAACCTCTTATTTAATATATTAAAATTCCTACTTAAAACCTTTTCTTTTAGGAAAAATATGATTAATTTAAATAGACAAAACTAAAATCAAATCAACTTTTTTAATTCAAACTAAAATCAAATCGACCAATTAAAATCCGTCAACATCGCAAATAATCTAATCGTGCACTTCACGACGCCTTTCACTCTCACACACTTCAAGCGCTTTCATGCGTATGTGTATGGATTTATTTTCCGCAATTTATCTCCGCAATTTATTTCACCGTTATTTACATTACCGCATCTATATTTACGCATCGCATTCCGTCCAAAGGAAAAACCTACACATAAGTCGACACTTGTGTGTAGTTGCACATCATATGCATCATTCTCCCCATGATCCTTGATCCCATTCAAGTTGATCATTTAAGATTAGGACCTACCCCATAGGAAGGACCTTGTCTTTATCTTTACAACATAGAAACAAAACAATCAACACAATACAACTTCTACAAACACACTTAGAGAATAGATGTTAATCATCTTAAGTGAGATATAATCTCCACCTCCACAACAATACAATCAAACATGTAGGAACTTTGCCTTAAGAGTGATAAAGGCATACTTGGCGACCATACGAGTATTTAAGACCTTTTCTTAAGACGATGCAAAGACCATTTCCTACAACCCCTTTTACACTTGTGGTGGTTAAATCTCCCTTAACATGAAGACTCGTCTCTTCTCCTAAACCCAATCAAAACAACTACCCTAAACCCGTAGGAACTTTGACCACAGTCAAAGAACTCCTCTAACCCTTTAGGGGAACTACAAATACTCTGATTCCACTCCCGTAAGGATATGTAGGCATAAGATGCGACATCTTATCGAGTATACTTAGAAATAAACCATTAGGGTCTCTAATCCATTAAGCAGATAAACACTTAGCAGTAAACAAACATAAAACAAGAGGTTCCTGTAGAGTACTACAGAAACTTAGGATGCTAGTACCTTCCCTAAGTTTAACCAACCCCCAAACCTATAACTCTCTAGCTTGCATTTGCATTGCATCGTGGGAATTTCGATCTTTATCCATTCCTTTGGACAAATCAAAGTTCGGTTGCAAATTGAATTAAAGATTCAAACTAATCAATATTTTGGTATCCAAATTTCACCGCGACAGAAATGGCGACTTCACTGGGGATCCAAGTGGGTTTCCCTAACTTGTCTTTATGTTTGGTTATATTTGCTCATATTTGCCTAACTGTTTACTTGTATAAATTGTTTCTTTTTGGGATTATCCTTGAGTGGTGAGACAAAGTCCTATACCCGGACTTGAGAGAAATTAAGATAGGATGGTGATATATTCGATGAGGCTTATAGGGAGTGAGTCCCGACTAAGTTGATTCGAGAATCCCGCTTAGTTGAGACCCTTTTGAAAATGGTTCGGTTGAACGAGTTTAGTTGTGAAAACTTTTACTATTTTCAATTGGAGTCCATGATACTAAGGACCGTAGTTACCTTTAACCCCACTTTGGCCTTTATTAGGACGTAGTGCGAGGCTATGAGGGAGTAAGTCCCGAAATAGTGCTACGCGATGCTACACTCAAAAGAAGTTCTCTTGAGAATATTATTAGTCCTCAAGTTAGTTGGGAAATTGATAATATCCGAAAGATGGACTAATGACTTTGGGAACCTCTTTAGAACCTTGTTCTACAGGTACAATCGACCTTTAGTCCACAATCTTTGGGATTGGGTATACCCTATGCTCCATGCTCGTTGCAAACCTAGGGTCTCCCTTTTGTTGTTTATCTTTATGCATCTATGTGTTTACCTGCGCTTGTTGCATCCATAAAGCATCATATTGCATCGGTTTCACGGAACCCCGAGTCTATTTATAAACATCATAGGACCAATAGGGATTGCAAAAAGAAATATTTTTGAGATATTCTTCTAAGAGTCCTAACTTGGACGTCCTAAGGAAGTAGGAGCTCAGATTGAAAAGAACTCGAGAGACAAATATAAGAGGCTTTCCTTTATTATTAGGGATCAAATGAGGTTTCAAAAGGCTATCATCAACATTGAAGATCTAAGTAAGCAAGAGCTTCCTTCTGTATTTTCCAACAAGGGATAGAGGATTTATTTTCCTCTATCACATTACTCCTTAAAAGATGATTATGGACCGTTTATTTTCAAGAAGATCCAAGTGGAGGAGCAAACCAACAAGCACGATGAAGGACTTCCTTAGGGCTTTATTCAACTTTTATTTATCCATTATGTTGGGACTCTTATGAGAATATTCACTTGTAATCTAATAAAAATAAATTTTCTTTGGATACTCTGTGACGTTTATAAATACTTGAGGTCCATGAAACATTTCGTTTTGCATTTTTGCATTTTTGCATTTCGCGTCAGCATAGCATCCTTTGCATTCTGGGGGGTCTCACTCTTGCTTCGTCTTCACAGACCACAAACTGAATCACAAGTACAACACTCGAGCCAGTCAATGCTAAAAGATGGATCAATTGGAACAAGAGAACATAGTGCTCCGTGATGAAGTTGCAACTCTGAAAGAGAGATTGGAAAGGTTGAATGGTATAGTTGAAGCTCTGTCTAACCAGTCTGCACTCAACAATCAAGAAGTTCAAGGGACTGTTATCTCCGAAATAGTATCAACACCGATCCCAATGGTGTCTACTGTTGCTGAAATGACCTACAGCATGCCGCTAGGGTTCCCGTGGGGGATGCCTCCTTATTTCACTCCGGCCGGTTATCGTCCACCTGTTCCCGAGGTTCCTATCGCAACCACCGTTCAAGCCATCCCTACCATTACTGCTGTAATGACTAGTGCACCTCCGCGTGTGAATATCAATCCACATATCCTAGAAGAACTAATTCCTCATAGGGTACCCAGCGAAACTGTGGGTTTGGAAGAAAGGATGGATGGGTTTCAAGGCCAATTTTCCGAAATACAAAAAGAATTGAGGGCCCTTCGTGGGAAGGATCTGTTTGGAAAGAATGCTTTTGACCTGTGCTTGGTCCCAAATGTTAAGGTTCCACCAAAGTTTAAGGTCCCTGATTTTGAGAAGTACAAAGGGAATACTTGCCCTCAGAGTCATCTTATTATGTATGCCAGGAAGATGTCTGCCCAAACTGATAATGATCAATTGCTCATTCATTATTTCCAAGACAGCTTAACA
>OZ012741.1:28586873-28722943 GCA_963859935.3 Lathyrus sativus
TGATTCATTGTCAAGAAAACCAGGTAGTCTGGAGGTCAAAGTTTCCTGCAATATCCGACCCCACTCACAGGTATGGACCTAATCCACGGACAAAGGGTACGGCATCCTATGCGGCCGTCAGCGTCACAGACTTTCACGAGTGACAATACGATTCCCAGAAGGGAGTGGCATCGTCAAGTCATGAAGAGGCCTCTCTTAGCTGACTCCAATGATCGGTCCCCAGAGTCGACAATCCTCACGTCTGGAACTCTCCTCAGATCTCAGGACCGGAAGGAGCACCTCTGCAAGAATCTCGTCTGAGCGCAGATTTCGTAGGGAACTGTGCCTGCTCAGCAGACAGGTTCGTCCTACTACTTCTCCGCAACTATATCTAGGTGTGTACTCAAGCCCAGGTCCGGCTTTTCACTCACAGTAACATCCCTCTCCACAGCAGCACAGATAATCATATCAAACTGGAAATAAATGCGGGAAATAAAAATGCGGGAAGTAAAGTGCGAGAAGTAAAAATGCGATAAATAACAGCAACCCAACATGCAAAACACACAAACGATAGGATTGACTCGCGTAGGGGATGGGAAACGGTCCCAGCATAAGGGATGGGGAAAGTCCCTAGATGCTATAAGTCCCCAGCAGAGTCGCCAGCTGTCGCTTGCGCGAAAATAAGGTGCCGGCAAAACAGAAGAGTCGCCACCTTTCGTTATTTATCCCTCAGAGCGGGAAAGAAACGATCGGAAAAAACCTGACGAAAAAGGGTAAGACAAGGTCATCGCAACCATTGTCTGGGTTCGGGAGTCGGTTACGCAAGGGAAGGTATTAGCACCCCTCACGTCCGTCGTACTCGACGGATCCTCGCTTGTTTGTTTACGTGACGGGTTGGTATAATCTATCTACCTATCAAGGCTGGCTGAAAAAGAAAAGAAAAATGACTCGGCAAAGCATCGCACTTTATGCCTACGTATTCCGTCTGGAACGAGAAATCAGAGTCAAACGTAGTTCGGCTAACTACGGGGGAAAGGTTGCTCGCTAGGATGTCGCATCCTATGCCTACGTACTTTCATCTGGTATGAAAGATCAGAGCAAACGTAGTTCGGTACACTACGGGTTATCTCTAAAAGAAGTGTTTTTTTATTGTTTGCGATCTCAACCGCACTAGAGACTATGACCTGAGAGGGAATGCATCCTTTCTCAGATAGCTTAAGGCTCGTACCGTACGAAAGAAATCATTCATGATTACTGTATTTTAAACTGCTTCGAGATGAGAAGAGAACAGCCCAACTAGGAGGGAGACTATCAAGTCCTATTGTTGTCATGCCATGGATTCATCCTATGGTTGAGGTTTGAACAGGGAACTCCTAGATGTTGTCATGCGTAGGTTTCACCTAAAAGTCTATCATCAAATCCTCATTCAGAAGAAATGAGAGTCCCTAAGGATCATATCAATGATACACCAAAACAGACAAAAGCATCAGCTTCTAACAGTAAAATGCATGCAATGCAAGTGAGGGAGGGAAATGTGTGTGGGGCTTCAGCCTCCACAAGCTCATCTCGACCTCAAGCCAGTCATGAAATAACAGTAATCATACTGAAAATAATCAACATGCTATCAAGCAATGAACCAGATAAAGAAATGAAGTGCCAACAGGCAAACAAACACACATGATTGAGAAAGAAAGAATCTACTCCCTAATTCTAAACCTAATCACAGGATCTGAATCAAATCTAAGCACTAGCCCTAAAGCAAGACCTAACCAAGAGAAATCATCCCAGTCTTCAAGCTTCAAACAAGCTTACCAAATAAAGGGAGCTAAGCAAGCAAACTCATAGTGTCTTCCTCAGGAAAGCACTAGGAGTGGTACACTCAGGAATCATATCCTATGTGGCTCAACCACTGTGATCAGTTTACATTCCTCCTCAGGAGGAACTAAACTCACAAGCAGGCTCCAACATCACTGGATATTTAGGAAATCCTATCTGAACTAGTGAGCTAAGTGAATAGACTCATAGGAACCTTCCTCAGGAAAGTACTAGGAGGCTTTCCACTTAGGAGTTGTATCCTATGTGCTCAACAACTGTGATCAGTTTACATTCCTCCTCAGGAGAAATTAAACTCACAAGTTGGCTCCAACATCATTGGATACTTGAGAAATCCTAGACAAACTAAGGGAACTAAGTGAATAGACCCATAGGACCTTCCTCTGGAAAGTACTAGGAGGCTTCCACTTAGGAGTTGTATCCCATGTGCTCAACAACATGTGATCAGTTTACATTCCTCCTCAGGAGAAATTAAACTCACAAGTTGGCTCCAACATCATTGGATACTTAAGAAAGAGGTGAGAAGGAAGAATGAAAGTCATTCATAGTGCCTTCCTCAGGAAAGTACCATGAACTTCTATCAAACTTCAGGATCTCAAACCTCACAGACAGGGAACAAGCCAAGCTCTGGTCTCTGAGTCTTGATCTACAATCTTCTCTTCATGATGCTCTCCAACAAAGTCTTCAAGGCAACACAAGCCCCACAACAAATCCCCCAAAATGAACCCCAAGATGAACAGATAACCACAGGGGGGACAAAATCAATAGGCAACTTCAGAAAATACCTAAAAATACTAAACCAATGGGAAAAATCTAACAATTATTCACAAGGGTTCCCTCAACACCTACTCATAACATCTACATAGGCCTCTACCTAAAAATCAAGACAAAACTTAATCAAAGAAAGGAATTCATCACCTAAACACAATTTAAACCCTAATTAGATACCCTAAATCTACCCTAATTAAACTAATCAAAAATTAATTCTAAAATTCTAGAAAAAAAATCCCATGGGGAACTATGATTCATCCATCTAATTGCACAAAAAAGAATGGATTAAAAAACCTAAGGGAAGGTCCTAAAACAATTCCTACAAAATCATGCATCAACTAAAATAAGGAAAATACACTATATTAAAGAAAATATCACTAAAAATATCCACATTAAAAATAAAATTCCATTTTATTTTTATATTTTTCTACACTAAATCATCTAATCATAGAAAAAAGAAGGAGTAAAAATCATTTTTTATCAATTATTTATGAATTAATCAAAACAGGAAAAAATTAAAAGAAAATTAAAACCAATTAAATTAATTAAAGGGAGGGGGGGTATGAACAGCAATAGGCGCTAGTTCAATTCATATGGGCCAGAAAAAGGGGGGGGGGCGAATAGAAAGCTGAGCCCAAGCGCGGTTTAATGAAACGACCGCGTTTCACTTATTTGAAATTTCCCTCTCTTTCTCAGACTCGCGCACGGCCGTTGGATCAGATGAATTGGTCAAAATTTGAGACTGATCTAAGGGACCTCCTTCATCGTCCCAAACGCAACCTAGGGTTTTCAGAACCCTCTCATCCATGCCCTAATCTTCCTCTCTCTCGTTCTCTCTGCTCAGGCCACGAAACAACATGATTCCAAAACGAAAGATGCTCTACTAAATGCCTAGAACACAGCCATGCGTGTAGTTTCTCTTAATTCCTCTTGAATAATCCAAACAGAAGACTTAAACATCTTGGTACAACCATGTTCATCTGATATCAATCTTAGTAAAGCTTCAATCTAATGGCATGACCTTGTTCCTTACACTACTCTTATCACTCTTATCTATAGCATATTAACTAACACTCAAAATCCAGCTAGTTCTTGAAAATTAAAGATTCCTACACCTGTTATGAAACTCAATGAATCGTGCCCTAATTCATGGGGAAGAGTCATCTACCCTAGTACATTCATTCTATACCTATAAAGCTAAAAGAAAGCCATTAAATTAAGAGGTACAAGGGGAAGAAAGAACCTGTCAAAGGAATGATGGTGAGGGCTCGTGGGGATGCTTGCAGACCTTGGAATTGGTTCAAGATGTTCCTTGAATGATCCTCAACCTTCTGTTTGCACTTGTGATGGTGGAGATGGCTTGTAGTGGAAGAAAACTCAAGTTGCTTCAACTTGAAGAAACCTATTCAATGGCAATGTATCTCTCTCTTTCTCCTCTGACTTGACTCTCTATCACCAACCTTGAACACTTTCTGATGCACTCTCTTTATAATGATCATTGGATGTGTCTAGATTCATCTAGAATGTGGTGGAAACTTCTTGAAATTCTCATGTGATGACAAGTTGGATTTCTCATATTCCATGCTTCATGCCTTACTATTTGGTCTTAAAATATCACTTCATGAGATATTGAGAAGGAGTGCACAATTATAAGTTTTGGTTCTGCCTTGTGTAGGGTTTTTCAACATTGCCTTCTTTTTCAAGTAATGACTTTTCAAAGCATCACCCATTTTAAAGCTCCAATTCAAAATTCTAGCTAAACCAATGTTCTCAAAATGGTTTTTCCAATCAAAATGATATATTGGATGACCTATTTTGGATTTGTGGATCTTCCAAATCACTTTCCAAATTCAACTTTTCAAGTTTATAAGCCATTTTTAGTTCATTTTTGACCAATCATGTAATCTCATGCTATGAGCTTTTCCAACAATTTGTGACCTTCTTTCTAGACTTAAAATCACATTTTGAGCAACTTTAATGTTTTGAGTTTTTCCATTTGAGGCTTGGAAATAGGAGTTTTAGGCATTGGATAACATGACCTATAACTGACAAATGACCAAAATACCCCTGCCTTGTTCAAACCATAAGTTGAGTTCCACATGTCCAATCAAGGACTTCTGCCACTCAAATTAAAGCTAAGAAGATCCTATTCAACATTCATGTTGACCAAGAAGTCATAGGAATCATCCTACTAGGGCAAAAGTTGTCTGCAAGTTGGGTGACTTTCAAGGACCCAGATTCACACACCTCTGCTGACCTGTAATTTGTCAAAACCATAACTTGAGCTCTGTAACTCCTATCAAGGACTTCCACCACTCAAATTAAAGCTTATAACAAGCTCTACAACATTCATGTTGTGGGGAAGATGAGATATCAATCACATCTATAGCTAAAACTGCCTGGAAGATAGGGATCAAATTAGGGTTTTTTCACTGACAATCCTTGGAAACCCTGACTTGAAACTTCTCAAACTCCTCAATCATGATGAGTTGGTCTAGGAATCACCTTTACAACATCTCTATGCATCATTCCATGATCTCATGGCCCTTGGATTAGGTCTCAACCTTCTCCAAATCTTCAGTTATCCTAGGGTTGACCCAGTCAAAACCCTAATTCTACCATTCATGGTTGAATCTTCTGAACTCTTGCATAATGACTTCTCTGGGCTTCATGATGGCTATCAAGACATCTCATAGGCTTTCTCAAAACATCAAGTTCATTCTCAAAGTCTCAGAATCATCTGAGGGGCACCCACAACTCTCAAGCTATGAAGCACACAACCCTGGTTCCAACCAATTCCTCTGAAGATCTCTTGAACTGTCTGATGAAGGTATCAACTTTCAAACACTAGATGAATAAATAATTGTTGGTCAAATTTTGGGGTGCAACAACCAAGGCCTAACTGTCAAATTTTCCAAGAGTAATTATACTGTCACCAATGAAGAAGGTGAGGAAGTCATAAGGGGGTCCAGAGCCAAGAACAACGGTTACCTATGGGAGCCCAGAAGTAACCTCAATGGATTGGTCCAAAAAGAGAAGAAGGATCAACTGTGGCTGGAGAAAGGAAAACATCTTCTAAAAATAGAAAGGACCATGTCCAAAAAAGTAGCAAGAGGAACTTCAAAGTCTACTTCAGACAGTAGGACAGGATGTGGTAAATGTCGTATGGGCAGGCAAGCTAAGAAGGGACACCCAAAGAATGACCATCAGGGAAATATAGATATGTCATACTGGAATCTGATGGAGTCCATGGAAGCTACCCAACATACATGGAGCAATGTCACTCAGAATGTCATGACATTATTTTGTGACAATCTCAGTGCCATAAATTGGAATCCAAGTCAGCCAGAGAAAGACATGAAAAATATTGACTGGCTTCACCTTGGGAAAGAATATGATGAACTAGGAGACTTAGAAGTATACAGTGATCACAGGGATACAAGGAATCTCAAGACCACTCAATTTGAAATTCATTAAGTAAGTTGAGAACTGGGCCTAATACTGAATTTTAGCAATTAATAGGGACTTATATTTTGAAAATTAATCATATTCTGATTGGTCAAAATATTGAATTCCCTTCACTTCTTCGAGAAAACCCTTCTAGCCCCTTTTGCTTCTACCAATTTGCCTCTTTCCTTACCTCACATAACCTCATCAGAAAACCTCTTTCGATACACCCTAAGTCATATACAATGTCTCAACATCATACCTCCATCCCTATCAAGCCCGACTCTGCTCAGCACAAGAGCATCTCTCTGGATGATGTGATGGATGTCATTCCTCTAAGTATGATTTTTGGAAGAGGTGGTGAAGGCCAAACTTCAGCCCCTTCACATGCAGAGCAAAAAGGTAAGAATTATGAATCTTCCACAAAAAACAATAACAAAATGAAGGACTCTACATATAAGGATAGGTATGTAGATGAACTGGTCTCCAAACTATTCCATGAAGGTTGTGAAGTACAAGGAATAACCATTCCCCTGTCTAAGGTAGATCCATCTCCATGTCACAATGAAAGCCATGAAGATGACTCTGAGTGTTTCTCTCCTAAGTATAACCCTAACACAGAGAACCTAGAAAATCTAGCTAATTCTATGGTACAGGAGGAAGGTCTGGATGATGACCAACATGATGAAACCAAGAGCTCAGAAAATGAGGAAGAGATGAATGAAGCTGCTGGAAATGGTGATCATGTTGTAGACGTGTCATAAGATGATGAACTCATCAAGAATGTTGCTCCTAGTATAGCCAGGAAACTAGTGACCAAGAAAGGAAAATATGTACTTGAAGGAAATCATTCCAAAAGTCAGAGAAAAAGAACTCCAGTTGGAACTTCTAAATCTTGGAACAAGGCATCAACTGCTTCCAAGAGAAGGAAAGTTATGAATAATAACTCTGAGTCCGATGGTGATGTTGTGAGAGATGTTCCTAACATCTTCAATTTGAAGAAATCCTCAAGTAAGAAAACTCTGAAACCCATGCCAGCTGCTCCTCTAGACAATATCTCCTTTCATTCCATTCACAGTGTGACAAAATGGAAATATGTCTATCAAAGAAGAATAGCCCTTGAGAGAGACTTGGGAGAGGATGCCTTAGAGATCAAGGAGGTAATGGACCTTATCAACAAGGCAGGACTGATCAAAACAGTTGTAGCTTTTTCAAAATGCTACGAAGGACAGGTGAAGGAGTTTATTGTCAACATACCTGATTCAATCTCAAAAAGGGACAACAAGGAGTTCATGAAGGTATTTGTCAGAGGAAGGTGTGTGCAGTTTTCACCAGCGGTGATCAACAGGTACTTAGGGCGAGCAAATGGGGGTGAGAAGGAGTTGGTTGCATCAGACAACCAGGTTTGCAAAGTGATCACTACAAATCAAGTCACTACCTGGCCATCCAAAGGTAAATTGTCTACAACACTGCTGAGTGTAAAGTATGTTATTCTTCATAGAATTGGTGCAACTAATTGGGTGCCTACCAACCATACTTCCACCATTTCAGTTGGCCTTGGAAAGATCATTCATGCCATAGGTACCAAAGTTAACTTTGACTTTGGTCTATACATCTTTGATCAAGTTGTTAAGCACTCCACAACTAGTGCTATCAAGCTGCCCATTGCTTTCCCTTCCCTCATTTGTGAGATCATACTCAATCAATACCCTAAAATCCTGAATTCAAGTAATATTGCCAGCAAAAGGGACCTGCATTGTCCCTTCACTTTAAACTATTTGAAGGAAGACATGTGCCAGATATGGATTTCACTTCTAGTGAGAGGGCCAAGATCTCTAAAAGAATGGTAATAGCAGAATTAAAGGAAACATGTAGGGAATTAGGAGAAACCATCAGGACAATAACTGCACAAAAGATCAAGTTAGAATCATTTATTCAAATTCTTAAAAGAGATACTGCTAATGGTGTAGCTATGTCAGGTGCAGATTCTGATGACTGTGACAAGGATGCCTCAACCGATGCTCATAACATTGGTTCCAACTCTGAAGAGGAAGAAGGTTGATGAGGTGGTAGCCTATTGTGTGGCTCATGCTGATGGTTGTTGAGCTAATGGCATGTGCTGCTGGTATGTGTTTTTTGGTTCTTTGCTTAGAATTTTGTGACAGCAAGATATTATGTGATGCTCTCCATGAGCAGTTTTTGTTTGTAATGACCCCAAGCATATGTAATGTTACTCATTATGACCTATACTATGTTATTAGTTTGATCTTAATTTGTGGCTAAAAAGGGGGAGAGAGTGTTGTTAGATGACAACAGGTTAGTGAAGTGTATCTTTCACAGGTGGAAGACTTGGCTGAATTGCTGCTACAAGTGTGTTGCAGGTGTGTTATAGGTGTTGCTGCAAATATACATATGTGATAACAGCTGATGCTGTTAGTGGTGTGTGAGTTCCTAATGAGTATAGGAATGTATGTTAGATGTGTGTTTGTTCCTTGATGGAACTTAGTAGTATTGTAGCTACTAGTAGAGTGTGTTTCTACAGGGTGTTTGCAGAATGTCTGTGGCTGTGCACCTCTTCAGGGGAGTAGCATAGGATGTTGTGCTTTACAGGTGATTGTGCACTTCAGGATGTCATCCTGAATGTCATAACATCTATAGAAGACTGGATGAATATGTGTGACTGTAGGGTGTCTTCAGGTTGTGTACACTGATGTGTTGTGCATCAGTTGAGGGGGAGTAACCTAGAATGTTACTCAACATATTGTGACATCTGTAGTACTAACTAACAGATGGTTATGTGTGAATAGGTTGATCCTGAGAAGCTGAGAGCTAATTGTGTAGACTACTCTATAATTCTTAGCTAGTAACTTTCCTGCATGATAAGTTATATGTTAGACTTTTGCTGCTTGTAAACTCTGATATGTTAACAGGGTGTTTTAGCCAAAAATTTGCCAAAGAGGGAGTTTGTAGATGCTTTTGATTGGCTGCATTTTATGGTAAAACATTAGAGTGTATATGAATATCATGACGGATGTTATGACATACACTAAGAGTATTCTGCAGGGTAAGTGAAGTTGGATGTCATGACTGGATGCTGTAACATTGATCGTATGACATCAGACACGCAAAGTTTGTTTTTCTATTATTAGCTCAGGCTATACTTCAGGAAACAATCCAGGAAGCATAGTTATTTTAGGCGACATAACAGGCATTGTTGAGGATAACATAGAAGACTCATGACCTGATGATAAGTGTGCAGCTTCATGAAGAGAGGTTTATCTTGGGTAAACCTAGTTTCTCCATCAAGGCCCAAAGCAAGTCTGTTGCTATAAATAACAAAAGGATCATTCCTAATAGGGAAGAGCTTGAAGAGAGAGTTTCAAGACAGAGATTGGAGAGTGTGATTTGTGAGTGAAGAGTGTTGCTCTTCACGTGTGTCTAGGAATCTTCCTAGTGTGCCAAGCAATTGTATGATGTATAATTGCTTTGGTTATTGTGTATGAACAGGTGTGTTCATTGTGTCACTCAAAGCTATTAAGCAAGAGTGTGTGTCACTTGATCAAAGTTGTGAAGCAAGATCAAGGTGTGTTTGAAGTGAGTCTTCATATCTGTTTTGTAATTGTGTATTGATATCACTAAGGTGATTGAGGGGGAGTGAGTGGGTATACTCAGGTCTAGTGGTCTCTAGGATGAAATGTCATTGGATAGGTCTTAAGTGAAGAGTGCAAACTGGGATTGTTTGACTCTGAATTAATTCTAATGATAGTGAATTTCTTCCCTGGCTTGGTAGCCCTCAGATGTAAGTGTGGTTGACACTAAACTGGGTGAACAATTACTTGAGTTATTTGTTGCTTTCCATTTACAGCTTATTATTAAGTACAATAGTCTATGTTACAGTGGATGTCATAACATCCGTGATAACATCCATCGTGTGCTTGCCAGAATTTCAATTTTTTTACCCAGTAACCAGTAATAAGTAATACATCCCTTTATTTTCTACCCAATAATTGGTAGATAACAACTCTCTTGTGTTTATTACACTTATTTTTTACTCAGTAACCAATAGAAAGTATTTTACTTATTCTCTTCGGTTTGAGTATCTTCGCCCAATAACCGGAAGTTGTTGTCTCTTCCCTCGTTGAGTCGTTTCCTTTCCTTTATCAGAATATGATCTTTCTCTTTTGTTTTCCCCAGTGGAGTCTCTTTTCTTCTTTTTCTCCCCAGCGATTGTTTGTCTCTTGTGGCATTTTCTCCCCACAGAGGTCTTGTGTTTGCATATCACACCATTAGCATAATTATATCATTTTGTGGCCTCTTAGGGCCAAAAACTGGGTTTATTTGTTATATTTAAGTCTCTTCTATATGGTCAAGACAAAGATGTCAATCTTCATATCTCCAAATAGAAGAAACTTAATTAGGGGCAGCTGTAATACCCTAATTTTTACCCCTAAGACCCTACATATCATTTGCATCTCATCCCACAAACAAGATTGCAAGCTTTGGTTTTCTTTTGCCTTCCTCTGTAGGTTTATTCTTGAGAGATCACCAAGCACCCTTGTTTCTTGTTTGTTTGATACTTTGTTTATGCTTATGTTTACTAACCATTGATTAAAATCCAAAAAAAATGTTTCTTTTTCTTTACTAACTTTTTCAGGAAGAATTTGGATCAAAGATATCAAATGTCAATCCCTTAGCTCGAATGAATTTTGTCTGAACAAAGTCGAAGTTGATCTGCAAAACAATTCAAATTCATCTGATCAAGAGTCTCCCAAGATTGAATTGACTTTTATCCAAGAGACTCCAAGGTTCATGTGTTTATTTCCATGCCTTCTTTGACAAGAAAAAGAATTGAGACAGAGCCAAGACAACACATCAAAAAGGTCATTTTTCACCATTTTTGTCTGTGGTAATCGGTTACCAGTATTGGGTAACCGGTTACCCTGTGCGAATTTTGTGAAAATTGGGTAAATTCAAATTCTGCAGCATTTTTGGCACCAGATTTAAATATTGCAACATGAGAATATTCTAGATTACTTCATTTTAATTCCCTTACCTCATCATAATTAATTCCCACCATACACCTTCACTAATCACCACTTGATCATTAATTTCCCTCCAAATTCAAATTCCAAGCCTAATTTTGATTCCAAACCAAAATCCAATCCACCAAATTTTCTAAGCCTAAATCCTATAAATAGAGACCTCATTTCTCTCATTTCATAAGCTTTTGATAGCCAAAATCACCTTGTCAAATTCCTTCTTGACTCTCAATTTTCTCCAATTACCAAATTCACCAAAGCTCTTTCTTCCTTTGAAAGTTAGTAAGTTCATCATTAGAACTTACTAATCTTTGAGCTAAACCTTCATCCATTCACTTTTTCATCAATTTTAGTGGATCAAGGCTTTGAAGTGTGGTTTGTGGAGCTGATTTGAAGAATTTTCAGATTTGGAGTGGTAATTTCTTGATACATCTTTCACAATGTGATCCATTATTAATTCTTGTTGCTTGATCTTTGGATCTTACAAATTATGTTCTATTGGTATGGATTGTTATTATTTTACTTGAATTTTCATTCTCTATTGCATCCTTGATCATGAGGTATTTGAAGAAATGATTAATCAAGTTTCTACACTTATTTAAGCTGTTTTGTTGTTGTTTTGGCAGTGGTAACCGATTACCAGCTTTGGGTGACCGGTTACCCAGTGTTGATTTTGCCTTTTTGGCTTTGTTTTGGGACTGTTTTGGTTCTTTCTTCTTCTTTCATTTCCTTTTGATTTTTTGCCTTGGAATGCACTTTTAAAGATCATTTTCCTCTTTAAATTCATTGGACTTAGGGTGTAGATGAAGTTGGATAAACATTCATTAATTCAAATCTATCTTTAACGTGAATTATTCAATTCATTTTAGTTGCTTTGAGTTAATGATATGTTTAGTTCTTTAATCCACTAAGATGAGTGGATGAACTTAAAGATGGAATGATCTTGAACTTGTAATCCAATTTGGCATTCCTTTTTCTCTGATCTTTATTCTTTTGATCGATGAAAATCTTCAATATCGTTTAGTAATGAAATATTATTTCATGGACGAAAATGAGAAAATTTGTAAACCCGATCTATACAGTAATATTGTTTTGAATCCATTCCATTTAAATTGGTTTTTCCTCCATCTTATTTCAAGTTCTTTATGAAGATCAAATCGTTACCTATTTTCTTTTCGTGCAGTATTGCTTTTGAAGAGTGATCTACATATCACTTCTCTAGCATGCATTAGCACTAACATTGTTATTGGCCGACCTCAAATAGTCGTGGTTTCTACATAAACTCGATTACGATTGTTTAACATAGCACTAAATTGTCCTGTAATCAAAAGCTAATCATTCGTGGCTCAAACTTATGTTTGAAAGTCCAAGTATGGTTGATTATTTGTCTTAGGTCCATCATCTATGAATCTTGTTGTTAGGAGGCTTTGATTTTATCAATCCTCTAATGAGTTTTCATCAACTTTGGCTTAAGTGCATGAGTTAACCAGCGTTGTTCATTTACTCTAACAACTAATCACTAACTCACTAACAATATTATTGTACTAATTTTGTTTATGTTTCCTTCTTTCTCCCTATCTCTTTTTTATCTTTATGCTCCATTATTATCATCTCATATCATATTATTGTTTATGCTTCTGTTATTTTTCCTTTGTTCGTTGGACACATGTTTATGTTTCCACTCTTTTCTTTTGTCCACTTGGACCAGATCTTGTTTAAAACACTAATAAAAGATTAGACCTCTAAAAAACTTGGTGCTCTTAACTTTTTGGTTATGCTCTTGGACTATTCTTAGACCTTGGACCTCTTGGACTATTCTTGGACCCTTGAACTTAGAATTAGGACTCTTTCCCTATGCATGGAGTATTATAGATCTTTGCCTTTATTTAGTTTGCTCATTTACTTATGCTTTAAGATTGATGGAATTCTTATTTGGCTTGCTATGAAGTGTGATACAAGTTGGTTAGATCCTTCTTATCTCTAGCTTTTATTTTGATTTCTAGGATAGTTACTTCATCTTCTCCCCTTCTTAAATTTTCCAAATCTTCTCCCTTTTTCAAAAACTTTCTTGCTTTCAAACTTCAAACCGCTTTCACATTAAAACCTTGACTTTTGTCAAGTGATTTTTAAACTTTGTTTTTCTTGATAAATTTCAATCAATGTTAATCATATTTTGACCAATTTCAAAAAGATATAAAAAACACTTTACCTCATTCAAAGTGTTTGTGTCTTTGTGCACTTTTCATTTTAAAACTTTTCATAAAGTTTAGACATGAGTCATTTCCATAGTTGAGATATAATTCTCCTATTCTCCATAGTATTAAGATATTGACATTTTACACTTAGATGTTGAGTGATAGACTTGTTGATTATAATCCAAGCAAAATCCTATATCTTTAGGTGATGCAAATGTTGTCTTATATTTGTGGGTGACTAGTCGTAGGTTTCTCCTTAAAATGATGACCTGTCTTTACATTTAAAATCAATTAAAACCAACAAATTTTTGTTATTTGTACCACAAACTACGTGGTTTTGAACCTATATTGCACTTTGTGGGTACGTATGCATGAGGCGATAAGTCTCTCCAAACACAAAAATCTTAAAAATAATTCTCTTCTCATCCCCCCAATTTTCTTTCAAACGAACCATTTTCAAACCAAAAAACGTAGATATTTCAAAGGGCTCCTATAGAGTACTATAGACGTTTTAGGTGCTAACACCTTCCCATTGTGTAACCAACCCCCTTACCCGATCTCTATTCTTGTTCTTGTTTTAGAACTCTTAGGTTTTGTTTGCTCTTTTTCCTTTCCTTTTTTGGATAAAATAAAAGTATGGTGGCGACTCTTGCATTTTTTAGTTAAGTTAATCAATTGCTTACATATACAAATTTCCCCGCTACATATACCTTGCTTTCTTCACCTTGCTTCACAAACCCAGCTGGTTGTACAACATAAATTTATTCATCTAAGAGGTCATTCAGGAATGCACATTTCACATCCATCTGACATATATGTTAGTTGTTCATGTTTTCTAGACCAACAACCAACCTGATTTTTTTGATCCTAGCAACATGTGCAAAAACTTCGTCGAAGTCAGTTCCTTCTTTATAAAGAAATCCCTTCGCCACAAGTCTCGCCTTGTATCGAGTTACTTATCCTTTGGGATTCAACTTCACCTTGTATACCCACTTCACATCTATTTTCCTTCTTGTCTTGAGGAAATTTGACAAGTGACCAAGTGTTATTGACTTCGATGGACTTTAGTTCTTCATTCATTGCTTTCACCCACTTTGAATCCTTTAATGCATTAGTTGAATTGACTGGTTCAACATATGGATAGCAATAATAGTGTACCAGCTCACCTTCATCATCGACCATAACATTTTATGTAATAACACATTCTTGCAACCTTACAGGCATGTATCTTGTTCTTTGAGGTCTGCTTGTGCTTGCTTGACCTCTTACTTCTTCCTGTCATACTTCTCTTTCGACTTCACTTGTTAGTTCTTCATATAATATACTCATTGAATCTTTCTTGAAATTTTTAGTCCAATCTCATTCCTTAAGCTCATCTATGATCGCATCTCTACTGATCACTACTTGCTTTTACACTAGGTCGAACAACTTGTATCCTTCAGTCGAATGATATTCTATTAGGATCATTTGACTCGACATGTCATCAAGTTTTTTTCTCAACTGATCTGGCACATATCCATGTGCTATAGATCCAAATACCTTCAGATAACTCAAGCTAGGCTTGACACCAGACCAATACTCTTCTGTGCGTAATTCCTTCTAGCTTCTTGGACATACATTTGTTAAAAATATATGTTGCAGTCGACACAGCTTGTCCCCATAGTTCTTTAGGTAGGTGATTGATTGCCTTTCAACATACTTCTCACCATATTCATGATGTTTTTATTCTTCCTTTCTGAAATCCCATTCTTCTATGGAGTGTAGGGTGGCACCACCTTATGCACAATGCCTTCTTTCTCACATAATGTGTCGAACTCTTTCGACACATACTCTCCACCACCATCACTCCTTAGAATTTCAAGCTTTCGACCACTTTTTCTTTCGACCATAGATTTAAACTTGGTAAATACCTCGATCACTTCACTTTTCTTCTTGATCAGGTAAATCAATAGTTTTTGATTGAAATCATCTATAAAAGTGACAAGGTATTTGTTACCTCTATTAGAACAAGATTTGTTTATGACATATATTCCTTGGGTTTTCATGATAACAAATTATTAAAAGAGAAATGTTTATGTTTAATGTGTGTTTCATGTATGCAGGTTCTAATACTTGTATATATATATATATATATATATATATATATATATATATATATATATTCAAAATCTGATATACAAGGGAACACTTGAGAGAAGCTAAATTGCTATCTTCTGGTGGTGCAGAATCTGAAAGGAAAAATATCTTTTTTGGTCCCTTAAATTTATCCTTAGGTTCAGATTGGTCCCTTAATTATTCTTTGTGTCAGATTGGTCCCTTAACTATTTAAAACGTGTCATATTGGTCCTTTTTGTCTAATTAGCGACAGATTTTTGAATTTTTTTTCGTTGCTAATTAGAGGAAAAGGACCAATATGACACATTTTAAAGAGTCGAGGGACCAATCTGACACAAAAAATAATTAAGGGACCAATCTGAACCTAAGGGTATACTTAAGGGACCAAAAAGGTATTTAGCCAATCTGAAAAACATTCTCTAAGTGATGTCACGGGTAGACTCTAAAGCTGAAGGTCTTAGCATCAGAAGAAGCAACATAATTGTCTATATACTTGGTGAATGTAAATTGGCTTCTGGTGATCATTCAGAGTTAGTGATAAAGCTGAAGCCATCCGTACTGCAGAAAGCAAGTTGCATTGTCAAATCAATTTGTCAGCTAGAGTCTTAGTTCACAAGGCTCAAGAAAAGTTGGCATGCTTTACAGATATCAACTCTCAACGGCTTTATAGTACATGATCTCTTTGAATACTTAATGGTTAAACACATTACATAATGGATCAAGATCTTTTGATGTATATATCTTCAATGTCTCTTTTTCTATGAAGAAAGCAAAGACACTTGATAAAGTTATCTCTCCAACAGATAGTCTTCTGCGTAACACCCTTTTCTACCCCACAATTTTAATGGCAAAATATTCACATTTATCAGAGTAAAATATTAAACTAAAAAAAATTACCTTAAAGGGCGTACATTTTCCAATAAATCAAATATAGGTCAAGGCTCCGTAAACAACTAGTTTTTCCCAAAAGTTACCAAAAACTGCTCAAAAGGCAGCGGAATTCAAAAAGGCATAATCCAAAGTTTTCCTTGCGCAAACGTAACAAAACATCAATAAAATAAGATTTGACTCAAAGACCCTAACCTGATGTTACACTATCAGAGCAAGACCTTCTAAGTTAACCACAATGGCCAACGACCCAAAACTTCAAAAGTCCTCGACGACATCCACGACTAAACCTGGTCATCTGCACGTTACTCACGTGGAAGCAACATTCAAACAGGCAGGGTGAGTAAAACGATTCATAATAATTAATATAGGAAATCAATATATAAAATAACATCATTTTCATATTATGCATCATCATGTTCATCAATGGGCATCAAAGGCCACAACATCATAAATTACTCAAGATTATCTCATAAATGCAAATGCAACAAGACTCATGCATGTGGTACCAATCATCACAGCTCGATGGACACTATGCCATAAGCCCTCCATAGATTCCCATCCATAGGATCATTTCTACATGAGAATCGGAGCACATCAAAATACCTCACATCCGCACAATGGGACTGAAGCCAAAGAAATCAAGGTCCTGAACCGAAGTCTAGATGCACGTGAATGCATGATGCACACGTCAATAATCATCCTCGTAATAACATCATAGGTACATCATCCTTCATCAAAATCATCATCATATATCATGTCATCATAGAATCATCAAAACTCATGGAAATATCATCATAGTGCATCATCATTACATTATAGGAATCATCATATAATCATGTACTAATCACATAGAAATCACAGTCATACTCATATTAATTCGCCAAAGAAATCACAACATCAAAATATCAAGGCATCACTGCACAAAATCAGAATTCGCGAAACTCTGCTACGTTCGCTAGCAAGTTCGTTGTGCGAGTCTGGGGCGAGTTTATTTGCTGTGCGAAGGATTCTTCGTTGTGTGAACACACGATTACAGTAAAACGTTGTTACGCACCAGGACCTAAAATCAACCCAAAGGTCCAACGATTCACTTCCCCAATGCCCCCAAAACATCCCTAAATCATTCCTAAGGTCTTACGACGATAAAGGCAAAAAATCTACAACTTATTAGGCTGATCCCGTATCATATTCACACCCTAATTCCCATAATTTACTTACAACTACACCACAATCATTAGAGTTTCTCAAAATCTAATTACCCCTACAGGGTTGAAACCTCAACAATAGATTTTGGCCATGAAGGCCTACCTTCCCTCAAACCTAAATCGACCTCAAACCTATCAGACCATCAGTTCAAATCCCTATACGGTTAAAACCTTAAAAATAGATTTTGTCCATGAAGGCCTAATTCCCTTTATCTTGAAATCATCCTCAAACCCTTTAAACCCTTAAATCGGCTTTAAACACATTGAAAACAATGAAGGCAATACTCTTCATACCTTAATTACCGACTCTAAGCCTTCTCCTTGGTTTTCAGAAAACCTTGCGAAGCTGTTACCTCAATCCTCTTCCTCAGAGCTCTGGCTTCTATTTCTTCCCTTTTCACGGTCTAACAAGAATGAATCCTAATTCCCTCAAACTTCCTTTTTGTTAAACCTAACCTTGGGCCTAAAAATTAGGCTTTTCCAATATTACCCTCACTAACTCCTCCTTAATTATCCAATTTGCCCTTTAATTTATATTTGTTTAAATTAATAATAATACCAATATATTCATATTATATACTATTATTTAAATAAATAACCCTAAATCCATAATTTTCAATACTCGTACCAACCACTGAATATTCATATTTAAATAAATTAAATAAATATTCCAATAAACTTGGGGTGTTACAACTCTCCCCCGCTTAAAGGAATTTTTGCCCTCGAAAATTATCTCAAGGAAACAGAGTCGGATATGACTCCCTCATCTGATCTTCACGCTCCCAAGTCCAACTTTTTCCAACTGGCCCTTCCCACAATACCTTTACCAAGGCAATCTCCCTACCTCGCAATTGCTTCACTTCTCATTCATCAATCCGAACTGGCAACGCCTCAACAGTCAAATCATCTCTCACTTGTACATCATCCGTCTGAATCACATGCGACGGATCTGGAATGTACTTCCTCAACTGAGACACATGAAACACATCATGTAAATTCGCAAGCGACGGCGGTATAGCAATTCGATATGCTACTTCCCCCACCCTCTGCGAAATATGATACGGACCAACAAAACATGATGTGAGCTTTCGAGATTTCAAAGCTCAACCAACACCAGTTACCGGCGTAACTCTTAAAAACATGTGATCTCCCTCTTGGAATTCAAGTGTTTTCCTCCTCTTATCATGGTAACTTTTCTGACGACTTTGCGACGCTTTCATCTTTTCTTGGATCATCTTGATCTTTTCAGTAGTCTCTTGCATAATCTCAGGTCCGAGTACAACACTCTCTCCTAATTCATACCAACACAAAGGAGTCCTACACCTCCTACCATATAAAGCCTCATACGGTACCATTCTGATACTATAATGGTAACTATTATTGTAGGTAAACTCAATCAACGATAAATGACTATCCCACGATCCACCTTGATCCAACACACAAGCTCTCAGCAAATCCTCTAAAGACTAGATAGTTCCCTCTGTTCGTCCATCCGTCTGCAGATGATAGGCAGAACTCAACTTCAACTTAGTATCCAAAGTTGTCTACAAACTCTCCCAGAACCTCGATGTAAATCTCGGATCTCTATCAGACACAATACTTGAAGGAATACCATGCAGTTTCACAATCTGATCAATATATAATTCGACAAACTTCTGCAACGAATAATTGATCCTCATTGGTGTAAAATGATCTGATTTGGTCAATATATCAACAATAACTTAAAATGAATCATATCCCTTCAAAGTCTTCGATAAACCTATCACACAATCCATAGAAATGCTATCCCATTTCCATTCTGGAATATTCAACGGTTATATCAGACCTGACGGTCTCTGATGTTCAATCTTAGACTTCTAACAAGTCAAATAAGCATACACAAACTCTGCAATTTCCTTCTCCATACCCGGCCATAAAAACAAGTTCTTCAAATCTTGATACATCTTTGTGGCACCAGGATGAATACTTAACCCGCTTCTTTGACCTTCCTCAAGAATACTCTTCTTAATTTCTGGCACATCTAGGACACACACTCTACCTCTGAACCTCATCACCCCATTCTCATTAATCCGAAAATCACCCCTTTTACCTTGATTGATTAACGTGAGATGATCCACCAAACTCAAATCAGATTTTTGACCTTCTTTGACTTGTTGGAGAATACCACTAGTTCTATAAAACTCTTCTCACAAGCAACATCCCACACATAAGCTTGACCCTTTCGAGTCAACTGATTCAATGGCAGTGCCAACTTTGAAAATCCTTCTATAAACCTGCGATAATAACCAACCAATCCAAGGAAACTTTGAATCTCAGTAGCAGACTTTGGAGTCTCCCACTGCAACACCGCATCAACTTTCGACGGATCAACATCAATTCCTCCACTAGAAATCACATGGCTAAGGAAACTCACTTCCTTCAACCAAAACTCACACTTGGACAACTTGGCATAAAGTTTCTTGTCCTTCAAAACCTGCAATACCACTCTTAGATGTTGCACATGCTCTTCCTCGGACTTAGAATATATCAAGATATCATCAACGAACACTACCACAAACTGATCCAAATAAGGATGAAAATCCTATTCATATACTCCATGAATACACCAGGTGCATTAGATACGCCAAACGGAATCACAGTATATTCATAGTGTCCATACCTCGTCCTGAAAGCTGTCTTTGGAATATCATCAGGCTTAACGTGAATTTGATGGTAACCAGACCTCAAATCAATATTTCTAAATACACAAGCACCACCAATTGATCCATCAAATCATCAATCCTCGGAAGTGGATGCTTATTCTTGATTGTTACTTTATTCAACTGTCGATAATCCACACACAATCTCATGCCACCATCTTTCTTTTTCACCAACAACACAGGAGCACCCCACGGAGAAACACTCGGTCGAATAAACTTCTTCTCGAGTAGCTCTTCCAACTGTTTCTTTAATTCCCCTAACTCATATGTAGACATCCGATAAGGAGCCATCGACACAGGACTAGTGCCTGATATCATATCAACAGTAAACTCTACTTCACGCTCAAGAGGTAAGTCACTCACGTCATCTGGAAATACTTCTGGAAATTCCCGAACAACTGGTAGCTCCACGCTCACTGCTTCATAATCAACTTGAAGTGATGCAAACAATGCAAACATCTGAGCCTCATCTTCTAAGAGTTCTTCTACTTACTTAGCAGATACAAACATCAGCTCTCCATAATCACCAAACTCTGAGAACCTCACAGTCTTACTGTAGCAATCAATATGAACATAGTTGTACTCCAGCCAGTTCATTCCGAGAATAACATTGATTTGATACAAAGGTAGACAGACCAAGTCTATCACAAAATTCTTATCATAAATGGTCAAAGAGCAGCTCAAATAGACTAACGCGGTAGTCACACAACCATTAGTCGGGGTATTGATAACCATACTCCCAACCATAAAAGATAATTTCAAATTCAACCTCTTAGCACATTCGAGCGAAATAAATGAATGAGTAGCACCAGTATCAATCATAGCAATCAATTCAACATCATTAATAAAGCAAGTACCTCTGAGCAAGTCATCTGTCTTAGGTTCTTCCGCACCGCTCAAAGCAAACACTCTGCCATTCGTCTGAGCAGCAGTAGCAGTCTTCTTCGGCTGCTGGCACTGGGTACTGATATGACCCTTCTCTCCACAGTTGAAGCAAGTCGAAGCTCCATCTTTATAGTCAGTAGCTCTATGACCTCTCTTGCCACAACGATGACATCTCAGCACCCTACAAACCTCAGCATAGTGACCTTGCTCGCCACACTTATAACACTTACCTGGAGTAGTAGCTGCTCCCCCACTTGACTTTTTCCCATTTGAAGCATTCTGCTTCCCTTTATCACCAGAAGTCACATATGGTTTCCCTCTATACTGACCTTTCTCTTTCTTCTCACTCAGTTGCTTGTAGTGAGTAGATCGAGCTCGACTATCCTCATCATAAATTCTGCTCTTGTCCACCAGTTCCACAAACCGACAAATCTGCTGGTACCCAACTCCTTGTTTAATCTCTGGTCTCAATCCATTCTCAAACTTGAGACACTTTGACATCTCTGTGTCAGCATGATTGTAATATAGACAAAACTTTACTAAAGACTCAAACTTTACCGCATACTCAGCCACAATCATATATTCTTGTTTCAGCTTAAGGAATTCCACCTCTTCTTGTCACGAACATCTTCAGGAAAATACTTCCTCAAAAATTCTTCCTTAAACACAACCCAAGTTATTGCAATGCCATCACCTCTCAATCTCTGACAGGTGTTATCCCACCAGTCCTCAACTTCCTTTGCTAGCATATGTGTACCAAACTGCACCTGCTGAGCATCAGTGCACGCCATAACTCGAAAAATCTTCTCAATCACTTTCAGCCACTTCTGCGCATCATCAGGATCATGAGTGCCCACAAAAGTCGGCGGATTGTTCCTCTGGAACTTTCCCAAAGAACAAAACTCATCTAGAGGTCCACCATTCTGGGCCATCACTTGGGCAAGTGATTCCAGCGTATCAGCAATAGCACGATCATTTCTTCCAGCCCTCTGCAACAACCAACAGGGTTAGAAGAAACAACTCATCCAATAGTGTTCTCACACTATTGACTGACAGGGGACTAACAATATAAAAACTTGGCCGGACGGACCGACCTGCTCTGATACCACTAATGTAACACCATTTTCTACCCCACAACTTTAATGGCAAAACATTCACATTTATTAGAGTAAAATATTAAACTAAAAAAATCACCTCAAAGGGCGTACATTTCCCAATAAATCAGATATAGGTCAAGGCTCCGTAAACAACGGTTTTTCCCCAAAAGTTATCAAAAATTGCTCAAAAGGAAGCGGAACATAAAAAGGCATAATCCAAAGTTTTCCTTGTGCCGCAATGCAATCAACATAACAAAACATCAATAAAATAAGGATTTACTAGAAGACCTCAACCCAATGTTACACTATTAGAGCAAGAGCCTCTAAGTCAACCATAATGGCCAACGACCCAAAACTTCAAAAGTCCTTAATGGCATCCACGGCTAAACCTGATCATCTGCATGTTACCCATATGGAGGCAACATTCAAACAGGCGGGTGAGTAACACGATTCATAATAATTAATATAGGAAATCAATACATAAAACAACGTCATTTTCATATTATACATCATCATGTTCAGTAATAGGCATCAAAGGACACAATATCATAAATTACTCAAGATTATCTCATAAATTCAAATGCAACAAGGCTCATGCATGTGGTACCAATCATCACAGCTCGATGGACACTGGGTCATCAACCCTCCATAGATCCCCATCCATAGGATCGATTTTACATGAGAACCGGAGCACATCAAAATACCTCACATCTGCATAATGGGATTGAAGCCAAAGAAATCAAGGTCCTGAACTGAAGTCTGAATGCACATGAATGCATGATGCACACATCAATAATCATCCTCATAATAACATCATAGGTGCATCATCATTCATCAAAATTATCATCATATATCATGTCATCATAGAATCATCAAAACTCATGGAAATATCATCATAGCTCATCATCATTACATCATAAGAATCATCATATAATCATGTACTAATCACATAGAAATCACAGTCATACTCATATTAATTCATCAAAGAAATCACAGCATCAAAACATCAAGGCATCACTGCACAAAATCAGAATTCGCGAAACTCTGCTACGTTCGCTAGCAAGTTTGTTGTGCAAGTTTTGGGTGAGTTTATTCGTTGTGCGAAGGATTCTTCATTATGGGAACACGTGATTACAGCAAAACGCTATTATACACCAGGACCTAAATCAACCCAAAGGTCCAACGATTCACTTCCTTAATGCCCTTAAAACATCCCTAAATCATTCCTAAGGTCTTACGACGATAAATGCACAAAATCTATAACTTATTAGGCCGATCCCATGTCATATTCACGCCCTAATTCCCATAATTTACTTATAACTACACCATAATCATTAGAGTTTCTCACAATCTAATTACCCCACTGGGTTGAAACCTCAACAACAAATATTAGCCACGAAGGCCTACCTTCCCTCAAACCTATCAGACCATCAGTTCAAATCCCTATACGGTTAAAACCTCAAAAATAGATTTTGGCCACGAAGGCCTAATTCCCTTTATCTTAAAATCATCCTCAAACCTTTTAAACCCTTAAATCGGCTTTAAACACATTGAAACCACACATTGAAAACAATGAAGGCAATACTCCTCATACCTTAATTGCCGACTCTAAGTCTTCTCCTTAGTTTTTAGAAAACCTTGCGAAATTTTTGCCTCAATCCTCTTCCTCAAAGCTCTGTCCTCTATTTCTTCCTTTTCACGGTCTAACAAGAATGAATCCTAATTCCCTCAAAATTCCTTTTTGTTAAACCTAACCTTGGGCCTATAAATTGGACTTTTCCAATATTACCCTCACTAACTCCTCCTTAATTATCCAATTTGCCCTTAGTTAACTTATATTTATTTAAATTAATAATAATACCAATATATTCATATTATATATTATTATTTAAATAAATCACCCAAAATCCATAATTCTCAATACTCGTACCAACCACCGAAAATCACTGAAAATGTGAATATTCATATTTAAATAAATTAAATAAATATTTCAATAAATTTGGGGTGTTACATTCTGCAATTGGTATATAAGTAGCTGAAGGTCCAAACTGAATATTTAACAAGGATCAACATGATGGAGGAGTAACAAGATCAACAATTATCAAGACAATCGAGTATGCAGAATTTCTGTTGTAGGTTGTAATTGTAAAAGCCTTAAGATTTCTTAAACATTCAATATCCTAGAAATCTCAAGAGCTTTAGGTCTTTGTTCTGGTGATTTTCCTGTACCTCTGATATTTGTATCAAGTAGACCTTGTTCTCTATTCTGCTGAACATGTTATTTAGCAGTTTAGATCAAAGTCTCTTGCTAAGTGCTTTATTATAAAAGCCTCTAGTTGAAAAACTTGAGCCAAGTAAGTCTCTTGATATGTGCTTGAGCATTGAAAGTCTTGACCTGTTTTGATTAAGAAGTGAAGCCTTGGATTTTGAATCTGAGTAAAGAAGTCTTAGACGGTGTGTGTGAGCAAAGAATTTCAGATCGAGGGTCTGAGCAGAAGTTTTGAACTTGAGGGGTTTAACCAGGAAGTCTTGGGTTCGTGGAACCTGAACAGGAAAGTCTTGGACTGTGGGCCTAAGCAAGAAGTCTTAGGGCAGAGCGGCTTGAGTAGGAAGTCTCAGGTCTGAGGGACTTGAGCAAAAACTCTTAGGCTAGAGGTCTAAGCAAGTAAGTCTTGAGTCTGTAGGACTTGAGCAAGGAAGTCTTGATCCTTAGGGGTTTAAGCAACAAGTCTCGTACTTAGGGCCTGAGCATTGTAAAAGTTTTATGCATAATGCATAAGCGATTGTAATCATGATTTAATTATAGTGAAAATCTCTTATGAAGCAAGGGGACTGGACTACTCTCATTTGGGAGGAACCCGTATAAATCTTTGTGTCTTCTACTATTATTTATTTACTTCTGTTAACATTTTGTTGCTAAGTATAACCAAAATCTAAACACTAGTTTAATTTCTGAAATATGATGAGACGCAAATTAAGAAAACGGAAAACACAATTCAACCCACCATTCTTGTGTACTTTTCTCATCTTCAGTTGGTATCAGAGCATGGTTTATACATAACACTTAACATTAGTGCAAATAATGATCCAATGAGAAAAGCATGTTTGTTAAAGAATTTCCTTCAAGAAGGAATCGAGTGCCACATGAAAAATATTAAATTGTTTTTCCTACCATATCCAAAGGGTGATTTAAATGATGGAAAAGTTAAATATATTTTTAATTCGTTGGACTTGATAAAGGGTTTTGTGAAAGTCTGTAGAAATATCCATGAAAAAGGTATTATTATAGAAGTTGATGGTGTAGGGAATATCAAAGTTTGAAAGTCTCTTTCACCAGCTCAGAAGAAGCTTATTGAAAATATCTTCAGAGGTAGATGCATTCTGGTAGGTGTTCTATCTCGATTCTAAGTATATCAACATCATTGATACATCTAATGTTCAGACTATCTTTGAATCCTTGTGCTCAGATTTGTGAGAATCAATTATGAAGCTTGTCCAGTTACACTTCATCTAATCTTTCTAAGAAAATTCTGAGAAGATTGTTTGAATTCAAACTTGAGGTCACAGTTATTTAAGAAGTCATACAGCTTGAGTTTATTGTGCCTTGTAGGTTTATCTTGCAATGTCCAAAGAAAAAAAATGAAATTAGATGATGAAAAGTTATCTAACAGATCATCTTTCCTAAAGCTTGTTGAAGGATACTTCCTATGGAATATTTATTAATGAGGAATTAACCTTCCTAATTAAAAGATTTCTTTAACTGGTTGAATGGAACGTGACATCTGTTATTAGAAGAGTAACTTCATAAGTTATGAAATATTCGTATTTCAGCTGATTTCCCAAATCCAAGAACAAGGAGAAACAATACCAGAACGTAATATCAAACGTCTTCACTTCATATTCATTTCAAGTTGACATTGGCGCAAAATTTAGAAGAAAGAGTAATCTGGCTCTGCTGGTCATTACTGCTTCTAAAGAAGCATCTGAATCCTGGAATAAAATCAAAGTATTGAAGAGAAAGAGATTATGCCAAATCTATATTGCTTCAATGTTTAATAATAAGGAGTCTACTCTTTAAGGTGATATCTTAAGTGGATCCATTTCTCCTTGACTGAGGGTCATCATGGAATTTGTGTTAAAAGACAATTCTATGAGAAACCTTAAATTCTTCTTCATGCTCTGCCAACAATTATATGACAGTGCTTTAATTAGTTTTATGTCAATCTCTAATAGCTAAGACTATCTGGTTTTATATTTGTCAAATATTTCAAAGTCAAAAGATTTAATCCAAGACAATGAAATCAATGATTCTACTAAGAACAAGATCTTGTTCATATCATGACTCATCCTAGACTGATACTCTGGAATGAATCATGGTAATGCTATCAAATTGAGGCATAAGGCAAAGGAAAGTATGTCTATACCAACATGTATGGACTCATAGAAATATGAATATCATCATTATTTAAATGTAGTTGTTGCAGATATTGAAGAAAGGAGCAAAGGCCTTTTCCATGTTGCTTATCAAAGGTTGATTGCAACATTTGATGGAAGAAGAGTCTACAACCTAGACTCAAGTGCTAGAGGTATTGTGTTGGGTGAAAGAAGTGGAGTCAATGTTTTAACAACGATTGAATCAGAATCCACTCAGAGCAGTATTCAGATTCTATGGTCAAATCTGAATACTCATACGAGTCTGATCGAGAAAAAAAAGGGTACATATCTTCTTTTCTAGTTTATTACTTGAATCAATGACATATTTATGTATATGTAAATACAAAGTCTCTGTTAGATTTCTAGAGAACTTTTGATAAAAGAATCTTCAGAGATCTTTAAGAAGAAACTTTGTTGTATTTGTCTATACTAAATATATTATTAGTTAGATGATATTCATATTTATCGAAACAATTTCCTCACTTTTTATGATGATACTGTTGTTTGTTAGCTATCAAAGAAACCAATTCAATGTTCATTAATCACTCATGACTCTTGTTTCAAGAGAAAATGTTTGGTTCTGAATAGAATCTTGAAGACTGATGATTGATAGAAGATGTCTCACTCTAAGTCTAGATCTACTAGACTCTGATGGACGATAGCTTTTGAAAATTGTCAGACTCTGGGATTCAGAAAATGATTCTTTACTTCTGATAAAGCAGTTTAAGTAAAAGGTTTTTCAAAAACTTTTACATTACTTAAATATTCATAAAGGTGAAAATCATCTAATGGATTCAGGAAATCTCCTGGATAAGAACCTTTGGATAATGATGTTTTTCTTTTTATATATTATTATTTATATCCCCTGTCATGTTAAACATCATTTTGTGTCCTTTTTCTGACAAGATTCTTATTCCTTTAGAGTCTTGTTCAGTTCTTTTATTTTATTTTTTATTTTCTTTGGTTGTATGTTGATCAAACCAAACCTGAGATGAATTCTCCAATCAATTCTCTTTTAAATCAACTAGTTGTCATCAATGAAAAGTCTATGGATTTTGATGAGTTGCTTAAGCTAGGTTTTAACTTCTGGAAGACTGTGTCTGAACAAAGTTGAAATGGATACTTTGAAATGCTATGTGGTTTAACTTTTCCAAGACTTGTCAAAGAGTTTTGGATTAATGATTCCATTGTTGAGCTGAATTCTGAGTGTGCTATTCTTTCTAAAGCGACTAGTTTTTCTATAAAAATGACCTCTAAATCGATTGCTAATGTGATCAATCATGAGGAGATTAGAGAAATCCCAAGAAGTCTTGTTTGAGAACATTATCTTCCTACTTGGCGTATCTTTGTAGATCCATTTAATACATCTTTGGTCTCAAATCTTTGTCCAGATGCAATTATTTGGAATTAAATTCTGAACTCAAACTTGCTTCCTAAGGATATGTATCTAGACCTCGTGGATCCTATTATAAAGGATTTGCTACTACTTCTTAATTCAAACTTGCATATTGATCTTCCTCAAGTTATGTTTGAGTATTTGAATAGGACTCTTTCTTTCTTTCACAAGGAAAATACTTTATTCATTCCTTATGGACGAGTTGTTTCAGAACTACTAGTCCAGCAAGGAGTTATCATAAGTTCAGAGGCTGATTCTTCTAAAATCTGGAGAGACAAGTTTGAATCTATCTATGAGAGTTTCTGATGTTAGACTTCTGCAAATTTATGTCTTATAATTGTTAAGACTTTTTGTGTTAAGCAATCTTATTGTCAATCTAAGTTTGTTCATACTTTTATGCATCTTAACTGTTATAAATATTCATTTATATTGTTGTTCAAGAGGATAAAACAAATAGGATTAAAAACTCTAAATTCCCATTATCTGGAAGCTATTACAAATTGTTAAGACTTTCTAGGCATTCAGATTTTCCCTAAGGTATTCCCTAGGATCATATGACATATCTAGATTATCTAAATAATCTTGTCATTCTTCCTTTGCAAACACTATAGGTTTCTTTCTTAGTTAATTTCTGCATTTTGACCTAGAAGTTCTTCTTCTTATGTGTATATCAACGAAGATTGTTGAAGAAGTGTGTGCTTCTGAAGCCATCTGCTTACTTGTAGATCCTTCAGTTGCTGCATCACTCTTTTTTACTTGAGTTGTTGCATTAAGCATGGCTATCTTTTTGAAATCTCTGTTTGGAACTCAAATTTGCTTTTGCTTATACATTTTGGTGTTCAGAAGATTAAGTGGTTATGAAAGTGAGTCTACTAAGGGTTTTTTATAGAATCATGACATTCATTACCTTTGAGTACTCATTATTTTATTGTTGATTAAGTCAAATCAATTTTAAATACTGATTCTTGGAAATGATGTCTAGTATTCTGACCTACTAAGATTCTTTTTACAACTGTAAATTTTATTGTTAACATGTTAAAATGTTTGTTCTGTTCATTACTTCATTAATGTCCATATCAAAAAATATAAAGGGTAAATAAAGTGTTTATACGATTTCATAATATATACTAGTCAAAATAAATTTTTATTAATCAAGCATAAAGGATTACAGAAACATAAGGAACTGGTTTGAACTTATAGAATAAATCCCTATCTAAGTCGTCCATTACCTTATAGAAGAAGCAGTTGCCATAATCAATATCTAGTTCATCTTCATCTATGTCCTTCTATTCTGCCTCTGGTACAACAAGATGGTAAAACATCTCGTTGAGCCTCTTCCTCCTTGTCTTCTTTATGGACTTCTTATTTGGCTTTGTCACAACTATCGAAGGACCTACTTTTGTAGGTTGTTAAGGCACTGCTGACGAAACTCCTTCTAAAGTGTTCATGTTAGAAGGAATATGCCCAAAAGCAGATGCTTTTGAAGCTACTGGATTCTAAAGGTTTTGGATATTCACATTTGTAGAGCTCTCTGTGACTTCTATCACAATAGAGATTTTGTTGCTCTCAACTGATGACTCCATAATGTATTAGTGGATGTTGATGAAATTGAACTAGGTTTTGGTTGCTTTTATAATGGCTTCTGAGTAACCTAAACGACTGAATAAAATCCTTTGCTTGATTATTGAAATTGTTATGACCAATATATATTTAACATGCACTGTAAAAACCTTAATGATCCTTGTTACTTGATTGTTTTCCCTTCCTTTGAAATTGATCTTGTAATGATTGTCTGTTAGGCATTTATGACTATAATTCTTTTCTTTTTCCTATTTTTATTCTTTTTTATGTGATAAAAGAGGGACAAAAGGTAGTAAGTATTTAATTAGAAATTGAACCCATTCAGTTTGTACATAATGGTCATTTATAATTTTTGTAGTTAAATTTTTGTACATAATGGTTATTTTGCCTGGGCAACACATTTTAACTTTCTTGCACATAAAACTAAGGAGGAGCTTACAAACCTCAACCTTAGAATATCAAACTCAGAAAGAGCTTACAAACCGCGTATTCTGATGTTGCCAAAGGAAGTTAAAATATTATTTTTAGTTTTCTTGAATATAGATCTAAGGGGGAGATTATAAACCTCAACTTTGGACTATTTAACTCAGGGGGAGTTTACAAAACTCAAACTCTTATGTTACTAAGAAAATTAAAATTCTTTTTCTTGAAAGTAGTACTTAGTACAGAACTCAACTGATTAGGCAACAGATTTGATTGGCACATTTGGATTGGTGTCTTCAAAAGACAAAATACCATTTTTTACGAGCTTTGCAACTTCATATTTCAGAGGATAGAAATTTTCAATATCATGCCCAGGGGCACCATGATGAAATGCACAATGGACATCTGGCTTATACCACCATGGGATATCAGTAGGAACATCCGGCGAATCACAAGTATGACCAAATTCTTCTTTATCAAAGCCGGAAATAATTCAGTATACGATATTGGAATGGGATTAAATTTCATTTTCCTCTGCACACGACCTTTCTGAGTTATTTTATATTAGAAACGTGGTTGATAATTTGAAGTAGCTTGAGAAGTAGGAGCGACATTGATGACTAGCGTAACAGACGCTACATGTTGCTGATGACGACTACCATTGTTGTTCACAATCCTGCATCTTTAAGACCTCTCTTGAGAGATGACATTAGTTTCTCCATCTTTTTTCTTAGAAAAACCAGCGCCAAACTTCTTTATATTTCCAAAACTACCTTCTTTAGCCAGGCGTCCCTCACAGACAACTTCTTCTAATCTCATTCCCATATTAACCATTTATGTGAAATCACTAGGAGTACTCGCAGCCATCCTTTCATAGTAAAACGGGCCCAAAGTCTTTAGGAAGATCTTGGTCATCTCTTTCTCTTTAAGCATAGGGGTTATCTGAGTTGCAATCTCACGCCATCTTTGTGCGTACTCTTTAAAAGTATTTTTCTCTTCCTGAGATATCGCACGGAGTTGATCATGGTCCAGTGCCATATCTAGATTATACTTATACTGGCGGACAAAATCTTCACAAAGATTATTGAATGTCTTGATTTTGGAGCTATCAAGTCCCATATTCCACTTCAGCATAACACCGGTAAGACTATCTTTAAAATAATGAATCAACAATTGATGGTTGTTAGTATGGGTAGACATCTTTCTGGTATACATGACCAAATGACTCTGTGGACAAGTATTCCCTTTGTATTTCTCAAAATCTGGAACCTTGAACTTGGCAGGAATCTTCAGATTTGGAACAAGACAAAGCTCGTGAGCATTCTTTCCAAATAACTATTTTCCCCTTAAAGCCCTGATTTCTTTCTGCATCTCAACAAACTAATCTTGAAAATCATCCATACAATCAATAACATACAAACTCTCGCTGGGAGCAGTGTGGAAAATTTGCTCTTCAGCATAAGGCGTAGTGTGAACCACGAATGGTGGTACATGTACAGCAGTATGAACAATCAGAATCTCAACATTAGGAACAATATTAACCACAGGAGGTGGTACAGTCATAACAACAAGAATTCTTGGACCTTCAGAAGTAGGAGGATGATATCCCTCTGGCACATAATTGAAAGGCATGCCTCAAGGGAAACCAGTAGGCATCTGATATTGAGAAGCATTAATCGGGGCCACATAAATGGGCGTTGGTGGCTAATTCTAAGAAGCCATCAGAGCTTCCATCACAGTAGTGAGTCTTTCCATACTATCCTTCAGAGCTGATACCTCTTCACGGAGCTTGTACTTCTCTTGTTGCAACTGATCCATCTTTTTCTTAAGATTAGCTCAAGTGTTATAGTGATGTGACAACTTGGCTGAATGAAGACCAAAAGGAAACAAATAAGACACCTGGAAAAGGAAAAACACAATGCACAATGATGCGAATGCAAATGCAAAATGAAAATGTTTCATTCAGTTTTCAAGGATCTTTAAGATATAAAGCGATTACAGACATCGTAAAGAAATAACACCTTTTTGAAATTCTGATAAACATCTCATTTCATTGAATATTGGAAAGAGTTACACTTGGAAGTACAAGTTACATAATGTCAAAATTCAATGAGAAAGCTAGGTCCTAAGGAGCATTTGATGATGATCTGAGCTGATACTTCCTTCGGAGTCTCTTAATCTCTCTCTCATAGTTGTTCTTCATGGTGGTCTTCTCTAACATGAGTTGATCCAAAATACCCTTCCAAGAACTGGAAGTAGAAGGATGTGATGATGAAGTAGTAGAGGAAAATAAATCCTCTGCATGTCGTTTCACAGCGTGTTGCTCAAGAAACTCAATCAAGTCATCTTTCTCCTTCATCTATTTTTGCAACCCCGTCTTCTCCTTGTCAAAAGCTTGAAACTTACTATCCCACGTTTCTTTCTCTTGCTTCATCTTGGCCAAAGCATCTTGAAGAGTCTTCACATCACCAGAAGAAACAAGGATTGGTATAGAGACCACTGTAGTCATGGGTTTCTCAAAAGGATAAGGCATTTTGATCTCCATAGCTCTTTTCTTCACCCAAAGCGTATAAGGTTCCAAGGCAGTGCAAACTTGTCTTCCAAGCTCTTCTTTACCCACCCTGTGAATCTTAGTCCAAGCATGAGTCATTCTTCTCCTCAAACCAATAGAGTCATTCCCTCCTTGAAAAAAGAAACCCTTTAATAGAATAGTTTTAGGCTTATCCTTCAACATATAACCAAGCTGACGGCGAGCTAAACTCGGGTTGTAGTTAATTTTACCTTGTGTTCCAAGAAGAGGAACATTGGAGAACTCCCCATAACTATCAATAATCTGGACATTCTCATAAACAGAAGAAGACCAAGTAATGTTAGCATGAGTAAGGGACATGATCCTATGAAACCACCTTAAACAATTCTCGTTCTCCCTAAAAACAGATGACTGTGGCAAATGCGAAACGAACCAATTATACAATAGAGGTGTACAACAAATGATGGTACCGTTCCCTTTAGAAGTCCTACTATGAATGGAGAAATAGGTGTCACCAAGTAAAGTCAGAACAGGGTTTCCAATCAAGAAAATCCTAATAGCGTTAACATCCACAAAGTTGTCAACGTTAGGGAACATGACTAGTCCGTAGATAAGTAAAGCAAATATAGCCTCAAACGCCAATGTGTGACCAACGTTAGCAAATAAATTGGCTTTCCCAATCAAGAGCTTAGAAGTCAAACCCTTGATGCCTCCCTTAAACATCAGATTAGCATTAATATCAGATTTCGTTAAATGGGTAGTTGCAGTAATTTCTTGGGGCTTAAGAGCTTCCTCCAAACCATTATAAGGAACCTTATCAGAAATCAGTACACCTAACAAATAAGCAAACTCCTCCAAGGTTGGCATGAGCTGATAATCGGGAAAAGTAAAACATCGGTAGACGGGATCATAGAATTGCACAAGGGTGTTCAGAATATCATCTTCAATGTTGGTAGAAAGAACAAATAGAAGCCTCCTATAACGAGATTTGAAGCCTGAACGATCAACTACCAAGGATATTAGCTTTCTCAAATCTGTAAGATCGGGAGCTCGGAAACCGTACTTCTGAGTGTTTCTCCTTCCAATATCCACAATCACAATATTTGCGATGTTTGCAAAGGAAAATCTCTGAGATCCTTAAAAACCGACTGGAATAAAATGCCCATGAATGCATGAGTGCAAGATGCAACATCCACAAACAAGACACACAAAGAACACAGGTTCAAAGGTTTGGCACGAGCATGAAGCCAAAGGTAAGAACCAACCCACAATGGTATGTACTAAGGTTGTATCATCACTTGTAGAACAAGGTTCTAAAAAAGTTCCCATAGTCATAGCTCCATCTTTTGGATATTAATGGCTTAAATAACTACTCGTCGGCCAAAAATATTCTTAAGAGAAACTCGTCTGAGTGTGGTATCGTGTAACAACTAATTCAAGTCTACACCTGAATAGCCACCGCACCACGTCCTAGTAAGGCCAAGATGGGTTAAAGGCTTCTAAGGTCCTCAACTTCTCAGGCTCCCAGGTCAGAAAAAGTAATGTCAATTACAACTACTCGTAAGACATCTGTAATTCTAAAGGGGACTCCACTGAGTGGGGGATCTCAAGTCAGCTTAGTAAGGACTAATCCACGTAAGCCAACAAGACTATACCACCCTCTTATCATAAGTGCACTCAAGTCCAGGTATAGGACTTATCTCATCACACAGATCACTATGCACCAAAACAGAACAAGCAATAACAAACAAAAAGCGATAAATAAATCAAAGTAGGCGAAACCCACTAGGAACCAGATTATTCCCCAGCAGAGTCGCCACTTTTCTGTAGTGGGGAAATTTGCGAGTGTAATCTATTGATTAACTTAACTCAAAAATGCAAGAGTCGCCACCGCACTTTTATTTTATCCAAAAGGAAAGGAAAAAGAGCAAACAAAACCTAAGAGTTCTAAAACAAGAACAAAAACAGAGATCTGGGTAAGGGGGTTGGTTACACAATAGGAAGGTGTTAGCACCTAAAACATCTATAGTACTCTATAGGAGCCCTTTAAAATATTTACTCTTTTTTGGTTTGAAAAAGGTTTGCTTGAAAAGAGATTAGGGAGATGAGAAGAGAATTATTATTTTTTAAGATTTTTGTGTTTGGAGAGACTTATCACCTCATGCCTACGTACCCACAAAGTGCAATATAGGATCAAAACATCGTAGTTCGTGGTACAAATAACAAAAATTTGTTGGCTATGATTGATTTTAAATGTAAAAGTAAGTTGTCATTTTAAGGAGAAAACTATGATTAATTGCCTATAAGTATAAGACAACATTTGCATCACCTAAAGATGGAGGATTTTGCTTGGATTATCAACAAGTCTATCACTCAACATCTAAGTGGAAAATGTCAAAATCTTAATACTATGGGGAATAGGAGAGTTATATCTCAACTATGGAAATGACTCATGTCTAAACTTTATGAAAAATTTTAAAATGAAAAGTGCGCAAAGGCATAAAAAGTTTGAATGAGGTTAATCTTTTTTAAAGTCTTTTTTTAACTTGTCAAAATATGATTAACATTGATTGACATTTATAAAAGAAAACAAAGTTTGAAAATCACTTGACAAAAGTCAAAGTTTTTCATGAAAGCAGTTTTAAGTTTAAAAGCGAGAAGGTTTTAAAAAAGGGAGGATATTTTGAAAATTTAAGAAGGGGAGAAGATGATGTGACTATCCTAGAAAGAAAAATACAAGCTAGAGATAAGAAGGATCTAACCAACTTGTAGCACACTCCATAGCAAGCCAAATGAGAATTCCATCCATCTTAAAGCATAAGCAAATGAGCAAGTCAAATAAAGGCAAAGATCCACAATATTCCAAGCATAGGGAAAGAGATATAATTTTAAGTCTAAGGGTCCAAGAATAGTCAAAGAAGTCCAAGGTCTAAAAATAGTCCAAGAGCATAACCACAAAGTTAAGAGCACCAAATTTTTTAGAGGTTTAATCCTTTATTAGTGTTTTAAACAAGATATGATCCAAGTGGACAAAAGAAAAGAGCGGAAACATAAACATGTGTCCAACGGACAAAGGAAAAATAATGGAAGCATAAACAATAGTATGATATGAGATGATAATAATGAAGCATAAAGATAAAAGAGAGATACGGAGCAAGAAGGAAACATAAACACAATTAGTACAATGATATTTTTAGTGAGTTAGTGATTAGTCATTATAGCAAATGATCAACGATGGTTAACTCATGCACCTAAGCCAAAGTTGATGAAGAATCATTAGAGGATTGATAAAATCAAAGCCTCCTAACAACAAGCTTCATAGGTGATGGACTTAAGACAAATAATCAACCAAACTTGGACTTTCAAACATAGGTTTGAGCCACAAATGATCACTTTCCGATTACTAGACAATTTAATGCTATGTTAAGCAATCGTAATCGGGTTTATGTAGAAACCTCGACTATCTGAGGCTGGTCAATAAAAATGTTAGTGCTAATGCATGCTAGAGAAGTGATATGTAGATCACTTTCTAAAAGCAATGCCACATAAAAAGAAAATAGGTAAAGATCTCATCTTCATCAAGAACTTGAAATAAGTTCAAATGATATCGAAGATTTTCATCGATCAAAATAAAAAGAAAAGAGGAGAAGGAATGTCAAACTGAATTACAAGTTCAAGATCATTCCATCTTTAAGTTCATCCACTCATCTTGGTGGATTAAAGCACTAAACATATCATTAATTTAAAGCACCTAAAATGAATTGAACAATTCACTTTAAAGATATATTTGAATTGGTGAATGTTTATCCAACTTCATCTAAACTCTAAGTCTAATGAATTTAAAGAGGAAAAAGACCTTTAAAATGTATTTCAAGGTAAAAATCAAAAGGAAATGGATGAAGAAGAAGAAGAAAAAAACCAAAACAGTCCCAAAACAAAGCCAAAAAGGCAAAAAAAAAAAAAAAACTGGGTAACCGCTTACCCAAAGTTGGTAACCGGTTACCACTGCTAAAAAAACAGCAAAACAGAGCCAAAATGTCAAAAAAAACACCGGGTAACCGGTTACCCAAATCTGGTAATCGGTTACCACTGCCAAAACAGCAGCAAAACAGTCTGAAAATATGCAGAAACTTGATCAATCATTGCTTCAAACACCTCATGATCAAGGATGCAACTGAGCTCGAAAATTCAAGTAAAATAACAACAAACAACACCAATAGAACACAATTTGCAAGATCCAAATATTAAGCAACAAGAATCAACAATAGATCACATTGTGGAAGATGTATCAAGAACAACAATGGTGGATAAGAAATTACCACTCCAAATCTAAAAATTCTTCAAATCAACTCCACAAACCACACTTCAAAGTCATGATCTACTAGAATTGATGATAAAAAAGTGAATGGATGAAGGTTTAGCTCAGAGATTAGTAAGTTCTAATGATGAACTTACTAACTTTCAAAGGAAGAAAGAGCTTTGGTGAATTTGGTAATTGGAGAAAATTGAGAGTCAAGAAAGAATTTGACAAGGTGAATTTGGCTATCAAAAGCTTATCAAATGAGATAAATGAGGCCTCTATTTATAGGATTTAGTCTTAGAAAATTTGGTAGATTGAAATTTGGTTTGGAATCAAAATTAGGTTTGGAATTTGAATTTGGAGGGAAATTAATGATCAAGTGGTGATTAGTGAAGGTGTATGGTGGTTATTAATTATAACGAGGTATGGGATTTAAAAATAAAGTGATTTAAAATATTCTCATGTTGCAATATTTGAATTTGGTGCCAAAAATGCTGCAAATTTTGAATTTGCCAAATTTTCACAAAATTCGCACAGGGTAATCGGTTACCCAATATTGGTAACTGATTACCACAGACAAAAACGGTGAAAATGACCTTTATGATGTGTTGTCTTGGCTCTGGCTCGATTCTTTTGCTTGTCAAATAAGGCATGGAAATAAACACGTGAACCTTGGAGTCTCTTTAATAAAAGTCAATCAAATATTGGGAGTCTCTTGATCATATGATTTGAATTGTTTGCGGATCAACTTCGACTTTTTTCAGATGAAATTCACTCGAGCTGAGGGACTAATATTTGATATCTTTGATCCAAATTCTTCATGAAAAAGTTAGTAAAGGAGAAACAAATTTTTTTTGGATATTAATCAATGGTTAGTAAACATAAACATAAACAAATATCAAACAAACAAAAAAATAAAGGTTCCCGATGATTGCTCAAGAATAAACCTACAAAGGAAGGCAAAAGAGAACCAAAGCTTGTGATCTTATTTGTGGGATGAAATGAAAATGAAATGTGGGATCTTAGGGGTAAAAATTAGGATATTACACATGCTTGATATGGTATTGATTGCTATGAAACTTACCAATTTTGATTTATCTTGTCTGATTATGTTTTGGGAAGTTTCTATTCTCATACGATCTTGTCTTGAACATGCGCTTTGATTGCTTTTGACGACGATTCTGTTTTGTCTTGGCAGGTTTGATCGTATTTGGAAATATGATCCTATCAAGAACCTTTAATTGATTCTCGTTCAACCATGATAAACAACCATGTTCATCGAAAATTGCTCGTGGTGATGAATGGACTAAAATTTAGTAACTACTTGAACTTGGAATTCAATTCATTTTCAATAGTAGGTTGTAAGAACATCAAACTCCAACATGACCCCGTTTCCCTGGTACGGTCTTAAGGTTGCAGAAAATTATCCTCCATTGAAGTCCAAACTTTTATCAAGATGTTGGATTTTAGCGTTCTACTTCAGCAACACACAATCCTTACTATTTACAGGTTTGGAACTTGAAGTATATAACCATTGAATTGACATAAAAATTGGTTGGTGAATTGCACGAAATTCTTGCTTGCTTCCCAATTTTCTCATATCCAACTGTTTTACTTCAGGATGCAGAACTGAATAGTAGGAAAAAGGTATAATTCTTTTTGCTCTAGCAATGAAACTTTTGAATTTCCATTTTCTAACACATCGACATGCTTTTTCAGGTTGTGCATGAGTTTGCATTATTCAAGTAGGAATCCTAACCAAAGCCAACTTTTTTATGTCAAGTCAACAAGAGAAGAATTTGAGGAGCTTTACATAAATGCTTATTGAAGGAATTATGGAAGACATATGTTTAAACAAAATCTAAGTCCTATTTCTTAAGTATCTTATGCTTAGCTTATAGCACATATAGGCACTTTCCAAATATCAATCTCTTTGTAACAATTCGTTATGAGCTTTTGTAAATTTAAATGCTTGTAAATACAATAGAAGCTTTTGAAATTAGTGTGAATATGTGAGATTTATGAAGAAACACCTTGTAATATGAAATTCCAACTTTGGTATAATGTGAACTTGAATTTTAGAAATATCTTGAGCTTTCAAAATCTGAATTTTCTTGAATTTAAATATTTAAACCCCATAATGACTTGATGTTGAATATTGGAAATGGACACATGCTTGAACTTGTAATCACAACTTGAACTATGAATTTTGAAATCAATGTGAACTTTTGTAAAAGAACACAAGTCTTTATTTTTAGACACTTGAACTTGCTAAAATTTGATGAATTTGTAATATTGACATGGAACTTTTGAAACATACCTTCTATGGCTCATAAATTAAGCGTGACTTAAAAAATATTATAAAATTTGAATTTAATTCATGGCACGAATGAGCTTGAACACTTCTTGAAAGTATCATGGGGTATGGCCTACGATCATCTAGAACCATTTTGAAATATGACTTAACATTAACTTTAAGTATCTCTTTTGCCAAGAAATCCATTTAAATGCACCTTTCAACGAAACCTTGACAACCTTGAATTGAACTCAGGAAATCTTCAAATTAAACCCTAATTCCACTCCTCCATCCACGAACAATTTGTATTACAAGAAATAAGTGCATGAAAGAAATGAGGTCTTGAACATAATGAATCCTTTGAACGAGTTCTAGAGGAAAGGAGTTTGTCATGCAACCCTAATTCATGCTCTGGAGAGCCTCTAAGGAAGATGAATCTTGAATATAATAATGAAACCTCAACCATATGATCTTCTAACCCTAATCCTCTGGATTATGATGATCTGGCCTCACCAATGACCATGATCAATACCATTGGACAAAAACCTTAATTCTTTGGGGTATATCCTGAAGCTTTTGAGGAACTTTGGAGAAAGTGACCGGTAAAAGAAAACCTTATGACCCTCTGAATTAGAACCCATTGATCATGTCTTGAAGTAATTGACTGAGAGAACCAATACCATCATCACTTGAAATTAATGCACCTGCACAAACTGGTTAGTCGTGATAAACATGCACATAAGATACTATGACCTAATTCTCAGAAGATCATGGCCAAAGGTCAGATGATCTCACAAAGAGAAAACTGAGAAAGGTATGACAAATTTGGGGTATGACAAACACAACTCACAGGTGTTCTACATGTTCTTAGTTTGACTTGGAATGCACCATAATATCATATATGAACACCACAATAAACTAATCCAAGTATGGATGAAAAATCCTATCATATACTCCATGAATACTCCTGAAAAATTAGACACACTGAACTACATAACTGAATACTCATAATGACTGTAACGAGTTCTAAATGCACTATTGTGTATATCTTTTAACTTCACACATATCTGATGGTAACCTGATTACAAATCAATCTTGCTAAATACACGAGCTCCAACCAATTGATCCATACGATCGTCAATTTTTTTAATTACAATTCTTTCAGTCTAAGTTTGGTTTATACAAAACTATCATTATAGTATACCTTGGTTTGATAATACTAGTTTTTTACATGTTAAATATGGTATAAAGAATGATACATCTTACAAATTCATGTCTTCGTATAATCGAGTTTCTAATGCTGAATATTATCATAGAGCTGAGCCATTCTGCTTCGTTTCTAGTAATCAAACGGTTGCAGAATAAGGAACAAAATAGATGACAAGCTGACAATTTTTTGAGAACAGAGGGACCTAAATGAAATACAATTCTCTGACGAGGACCCAACAAGGGGATAACATGATTCACAGAAAAGAATAACAAATACGTTATGAGTGAAGCGAGTATAGTAACATTCAAAGATGCCACATATCCTGTAGATGTTGAAGAACCAATCTTAGCTACCTAATTCTTAAAAGAGTCATGAGGGTATGCCATTAGCCTGTTCCATTCGCAACATTTATAGAATCTCGCACAACTCTTCATTTTGCTTAAGACACCCATTCACCTGCAGAATCACAAGTTAATGACATACTAATATTAAGAAACAAAACTATTTTAAATGGAACTATCACGTTTATCATAGTGTATATATCCTAAAGAAAGATCTCAACACAACATCAGTAGATAAAAAATGGGCGAAATTAAGTTAATCTAAAAAACACACTATTCTTAGCCAAAATAGAATGCAAGAAAAAAAACTAGTGCTAGAGAAAATCACTTGACACTCACAGTGTAACACTCTGCATAAAATTGCTTCACCAACAAACTATTATAATATAACTAACTTGTTAATAAAAGTTTAATGGAAATGAACTGTGATGTAAAATATTATTACACCGATATCCAATGAGAATTCATGATATTACCACATAAGCCTACTTTGTAACCAAAATTTAAAAATAACCGCAAAATGTTGGATTGGTATTGGACGTCGGTGTAAAACTATTTTACAATGACAATACATGTCCATTTTTCTCCACTAATAAAACCAAAAACGAGGTGTGTCGTATCTATCCATGTATTAACTTGTCAAATGAGGTAAGATTTTGTAAAGCATGAGTATTCACCCCTGGAAAATGATTATTTTTTGCTTTTCACACTCTGGTTCCCAGGATAAAGGGGCCCTAGTAATCCAGAGCTCGTGCCGAGAGGTACTGGCACTGACCAAGTATTGTTCCCACCAGGAATTAAACTTGGTATTCTCTGAACCTTCATCCCTTATTAAGAGCTCGTTTACCACTCGAGGCTAGGCACTTGTTCTAAAAAACGAGTTATTAGAACAACTGCAATGAATCTAGACATTATTTCTTTAAGAGCATTTGAATTAAAATTCTCAAATAATCTACCACATCACTAAGTTTTGGTCAAAATCTATTCACTGAATTTCATTAGTCAAAAGATGCAGAAACTTTTGAGCCTTGACTTTGAAAAATGATAGGAATCAATATTTTTCATTTTTTTACAAAAATATGGGAGGAAAACTGTCACATTTAAAAGACAAGTCAAATAAGATGTTAAATCATGGTCGCATAGACGAGACCTTAAACTAACCATAAATGATATTTAGTCAAACTCCTGATATTAATTGTTTATTACTTGGTTTTCCCATGTCGCAACTGCTCTAATTTCCTCTTGATATGGATTTGAGATATTCGAATTTTTCTCAAAATAACGCCTCTATTTCAGTCGATTGAGAATCAATCTTCAAACAAAATGACAAACTAACCACTTTATTAGATGAAATATACACACGAGAGTACAAAGAAAAATTTAGAGTTCAGTCACATTTTTCGGTGACTCATTTCAAGTTATTTAGTTGTTTCATTTTATTCGGTTTAAATTTTCTAGCGATGTAAGAGGCTTGTCCACTTAACATGTTTTTTGAATTTTGAGAGATTAAAAGCTTGATTTGAGACTATCTTAAAAAGCCCAAATAAAATTAGAAAATCAACGTAATATTTTAAATATATACCAATAAAAATTAAATATTTGAAAATAAAAAATTATTTTAAATATTAAAAAATTATTTCTTTCTAATGCTAATGCATTATTTGTGTGATTGGTAGAGTTGTCGTTTCTGTAACTCAACCTAAAATTAATTTTGTTCTAAAATAAATAAATAAAATTGCTATAAAATTTAAACTCCTAAACCACTTGTGGTTGTGTCAGAAGAAAAAAAAAAGAGTAGAAAATCAAGATAATATTTTAAATATATACTAATAAAAATTAAATACTTAAAAGCGAGAATTATTATAAATTGAGAGACACAAGTGAAATTGAAAGCAAAAATTCTATTATACATGTATCTATTGAGCAGAGAGACACGAGGGTTATATATTGTTTCCATTAACTAGTGGGATACCGTGCATTCGTACCAGTACTAGTGTAGTAGACGCATTTATTTTCAAAATATAATTTTTTTAAAAAAAGACAAAATTATTTAACTAAAAGAAATTATTATTTTTTTAAAAATATACATGTAGAAGATGAAATGTAAGTAGAACAACAATTTTTTCTACATATGAATATTATTAAAAAAAATATAAATGTAGAATTTATAATTTTTTTGTGTATAAAATATTTTGGATCAACATAATATTTTTCCCTATATATAAATATTATTTTTAAATAATATTAATGTAGAATTTATAATTTTTGTTTATATAATATATTGGATCAACATAATATTTTTCTCTGTATATAAATATTAAATTTGTTTTTGTATTATTTATAAAAATATTTGAATTAATAGTAAATTCTTTCTCGTTTATAAAAATAACTATGTTTATCAGAAAATTTAAATCATAATACTTTTTACACGTATAAAAATATTTGTAATAATAATATACTTATTATCCTATTTGAAATTATACATTATGTTATATTTTTATAAAAAAAAACATAAAATGCATTCATTAAAAAATATGAATTAAAAATTAGAGTAACAATAATATCAATATATTATTAAAATATGTAATTAATATTGATATTTTATTTTATAAGTAAAATTTTCCGTGTACCTATATATAAAATATTTTAATCAACCATTTTTTTCTCGTATATAAATGTTATTTTTGATTTGACATTATTTATAAAAATATTTGAATCAATATTAAACTTATTCTCGTGTATAAATTTTATTGGTAGTTTTTTTTTTTAATTTAGTTTAATCTATTTTAAAATATAGTCAAACACATAAAAATCAATTACACACCTTTAAAATTATTTTAATTTTCTTAAAATATAAATTAAATATACACTTATCAACAGCCACGTATCTTTTTACTATGTGTCATATATTAAGTTTGAGCTTGATGATCTAGTGGAATACCCATGCGAACGCGTTCTCACGGGTAATAGTGTGATACGCGCGTTTGTGTTCAAATTTTAATAAGAATAAAAATAAAATTAAAAAGACAAAATTATTTAATCAAAAGATAATAATTAATTTTAAAAAAAATATACATGTAGAAATGAAATATAAGTAGAACAATATCTCTGGATCAATATACTATTTTTCTTCATATATAAATATTATTTTTGTTTTGATGTTATTTATAAAAATATATGGATTAATAGTAAATCTTTTTCCGTTTATAAAAAATATAACAATGTTTAAAAACATTTGAATCATAATATTTTTTACACGTATACAAATATTTGTATCAACTATATATTTATTATTGTATTTGTAATTATATATTATATGTTATTTTTTATTAAAAAAACATAAAATGCATACATTAAAAAAATATGAATTAACATTAGAGTAACAACTGCAATATCAATATATTATTAAAATATATATATTTAATATTGATATTTTATTTTATAAGTAGAATTTTTCGTATTCCGTATATAAATTTCTATTTTATAAGTAGAGTTTTTCGCGTGCCTTTAAATAAAATAACATAAAAATTCAAAATAGACACAAATGAAAAGTAAAAAAAAAACATTTAAGTAAATATTAATGTTTTAAATTAAAAACATTTTTAAAAAATTTAAAATTTAATTCATATTAATTTTCCATAATTGTATAACAATACCAATATTTGAAATAATTTCTCATCAGAATCTTTTTAAATACCATTCATTTCTAGTTTTTTAATCCTTCATTCTTTTATTTTCTTTGCAACATGTCTTCCTTACCTATATTTAACCTTTTTTTAGTAAGAAACTTTCATTTAAATATTTAGTAAATAACATTTATTTTTATAATGTTTTAAGCTAAATTAAAAAAAAAATTAAGAGGCGATTGATTTATTGTAATGATAATAAAAAAATGATAATAATAATAATAGTAATAATAATAATTAAAAACTATTAAATAATAATAATAATAATAATAATAATAATAATAATAATAATAATAATAATAATAATAATAATAACAACAACAACAACAACAACAACAACAACAACAACAATAATAATAATAATAATAATAATAATAATAATAATAATAATAATAATAATAATAATAATAATAATAATAATAATAATAATAATGGTGATTAGCAACTAGTGAATAATTTTTATAATTGAGTATAATAAATGAAAGAAAGAAATGAAGGCCCTAATTAAAATATTAATTATAATTAAATTATATTTATTCAAATTTGTCTATTTCATAATTATTTCCATTATCATTTACAATCTATATAAAAAAAATAAAGTTTCTTCATAAAATCTAACATAAAAAAGTGTTAAAAATTTACACTATTTGTAATCATATTTAGATGAAATATTTATAAATAAGAATTCATCTAGTCTAAATTTTTAATAATGTTGAAAAAGTATAATATGTAATATAAAATATTACAAAATAATAACTATATTGTCCAAATATATTTGATTAAACACTTTTGGTTATAACTAATTCATCCACATGCTAGTGGTTATAACTAATTCATCCACATGCTAGAAGATTATTTACTATTGAACTATTACATCATTACTAAAAGATTTTGATAACAATATAATTATATAGAGATAGAATTATACATCTTTGCAATTTTTTTATACATGGCTCAATTTTCAATGCATGCTATTGTTTAAAGTATATGAGTGACATATGATATACGTGCTTTATGTCAATATCATGACAACTGTTTCAAAGTTATCTAATGTGACAAGTAACTTGTAATTTTTTTTGTCAATCTCATTAAACATCCATGCATATTACACTCATCCTATCATCAAATTTCTTAAATACAAAATAAAGAGTTTAAAACTCATTAAACACACATACATATCATTAAGTATGACCCATAAAAACTAACAACTAAAATTATAAATGTGATGTTTATTGTCAATATATGTGTATTGCAATGTTATCATTGTTCAACATAATCTGCAAAACAAAATACAAAATAAGAACCTCATATAAACAAAATAAGAAGCTCAACAAAAAGAAACTCTATATGACTTATGATAAATACTCATATAACAAAATATTAAGTTATAGAAGGCTTTAATTTTGATATAAGAATTTGCACAAAATATTACAAAGTTCGGTGTTAATGTCCATATACACACATAACTCTTGGCTCTTCAAAGAATAACTCATACATGACTTACTCTCAATTCTTGATATACCTTTTGTATTCTTATTCTCTCATATATTTCTTTGGCATAAGTATCACATAAACCTATCAATCCACTCTTCTGAAATAGAGAAAAAACCAGCAAGATGTCTGGATTAATTAATAATTCAATTTTAAACTTCTATCATGCGAAATAGAAAAATAAATAACATGTAACAAGATGGAGCAGTAACATTAACTTATACGAAAAAGTATCAAATTAATATTATGCTTACAATATTCATCCCTGCTCTCATAGACTAATCTACTCGTCTATCCTCACCATTTTCTATCCACAACTAATTTCTGACTAATTTGTTGTTCACATTGGCAAATCCAACTCTCTCTCTCTCACACACACACATACACACATTTCTAAATCTCAAGTCAGCAACAAGCAAACACTTCAATTTTGCATTTAATTCTCACAAAATCCTGTTCAATTTCTTGCTCATTTCGGGTTTCTGAGAATCCCCTAGGATAAAATTCACGTGCACGAACTCAACAATCCCCGCATCCTTGGAGAATTGTTAATTTGTGTGATTTGCTTGTTTCTGTGAAAACATGATGATGATCGAGGATCTCGACGTGGAAGCGAATGAAGCATTTGTTCGATACATGGAATGATAGTTGGATCTCTTTAGGGCTCAAGATCAAAGATTTAGATGGTACTATCCCTGTGTCACTGCATCAAGCAAAGGTTGCAGACTTACATGATGGCAAGAATGACTAGAATTGGAATATGTTAAACTCGTAGATTCCTTTTGATGTTAGAGATATGATGATCAACATTATCCCGCCTAATGAGAACTATGGAGTTGATGTTGTTGGTGGTTGTGAGGATGAATCAAGGGAATTTCCAGTTGCAAGCATGCATATGGTCCTCGATAATAACAATCAAGGTCGTCTTGATAAAAATGGAAGAAAATGCGTCAGTTTCGTGTTCCTGAAAGGATTCGTTGCTTTGTTTGACTTCTTCATCGTGATAGACTTCTCACCAGCAGAAACAAGAATAGGACGGGTCTTGTCTCCTATATGTGCAGGTTTTATGGAAACATAGAAGATGATGCTCTTCATGTTTTTAGGGACTGCCCTATGTTTATGCAAGTTTGGTTGGTTAGTGGTGAATACCAATTGGCGCAAAAAAAATCTGATGTAACTTGGAGCTACGAATTCACATAAACATGAATTTAAACATTAGATGGAAAGATGATAGTAGATGGAATGTTCCGTGGGCGGTAGCATGTTATTGCATTTGGATCTGGAGAAATAAAGAAGAGCATAATGAACAATTTTCTAGGTCGATTAATCTATGAGAGCAATTTGTAATCGTATCAAGGATTATCAAATGGCGTACAAGCTTCTTAATAACATCACAGATCCTTGCAAAGAGGCGAGATGAATTAGTTGGCATTATCCTAATGAGGGGTGGATGAAGCTAAACTCGGATGGTGCGTGTGATGTTGATGGCAGAGGGGGATGTGGCAATTTAGTTAGAGATAGTAATGACCAGTGGATAATTGGTTTTCAAGAAATTGGGAACATGTGATGTATTAGTTGCTGAACTTTGGAAAATCCTGAAAGGTTTAATTATTACTAAGAGAATTGGTGTGAGTGCCATTGAAATAGTTAATGAGATAAATAATATCAATAAGGCAAACTCTATGGGAATATACTGTTTGAGAAAAATCAAAGAATACATTAATATGAATTGGATCGTTCTGGTCCGACATATATTTAGAAAAGAGAACTTCTGTGCGGATACTCTTGCAAAAGAAAATTTAAAGATTAATGAAGATTTTTGTTTCTTTGTTTCTTGTGTTAATTGGATAAAACATGTTGAAAACAATGATTTAATGGGAGATTTTGTTCCGCGACATTGTGGTGTAGTTTATTTGTTTTCGGGCATTTGTATAAAAAAATTAATATACATTTAACTGTTAGATAGTATAAATAAATATAAATAAGTCAAATGAAATATAGTGAATATATTAATCCAATCATGCAATGCTATAAAAACCATCCAATGTTATTTCATTTAATAATTAGCCTTAATTTTAGTATCAACAAAATTAACGTACCTCAAAATTGAAACATATAAAATAAAATCAACAAAATTAAGTTACACGAATAAAAATCAACAAGATTAAATTATAAGAATAAAAATCAACAAGATTAAATTATAAGAATAAAAATCAATATTCATCCTAAGGATATTCATCTCTGCTCTCATCAACTAAACTACTTTTCTATCCTCGCCAGTTGCCAGCCACGCCCAATTTCTGACCAATTTGTTCTTCACATTGGCAGTTCATCTCTCTCTCTCTCTCTCTCTCTCTCTCTCTCTCTCTCAGAGCAAACGCTTCGATCTTGCGTTCAATTCTCACAAAATTCTGCTCAACTTCTCGCTCATTTCGAGTTTCCGAGAATCACCAGAAAAAAAATTCGCGCGCACGAACTCGAAAATCTCCACGTCCTTGAAGAATTGTTAATCTGTGTAATTTGCTTGTTTCCGTGAAAACATGATGATGGCCGAGGATCTCGGTGTGGAAGCGAAGGAAGCATCTGTTCGCGAGGTTGCGAAGCTGTTACCTCTCCCGGAGCTTCTTCATTCAATTGCATCGATCAAAGCTGATTACGTTTCACGTCAACAGGTATCAGATCTATTTGATTCAGTTTCTTTATATTTTTGTTATTTTTTTTATATAATTTGCTGTTTTCTGTGCTTGCTTGAATTTCTGATTTAGTGTTTTGATATTTTCGAGCTTCGGTTTGAGCTGCTTGGAGCTATCGATATAGTATGTTTGGATTGATGGAATATAATGGAATGGAATGGAATGAAGAAGTATATACTCAGATTCTATTGTTTGGATTTACAAATAATTGGATGGAGCGGAATAGAGTATGATGGAATCCATTCCATCCTATTCCATTCAATCTTTCAATTTTCATTCCTCCAATTTGGAATGGAATGAACTAATTTGTTTAATTTCATTCCGTCAAATTATAAAAAATACACAAACAATGGAATGAATCTATGTTCCATTCCGCTCTACTCAACTCCATTTCATCATGTTCCATTCTGTTCTGCTCCGTTCTAGTCCGTCAATCTAAACATAGAGGATGTGTGCTGTGTCTATTGTGATAGTTGTTTGCCTTCAATTTGATTCCGATTTTGGACTGGATATTTGTTAGTCTTAGCTGTGGTTTTTGATTTATCAAAAGGTAGACGCTTACATTGTTGTCAATTAGCTGCCACAGCACAATAGTGTACCATAAATTTGGCAAACCACTATTATTTCAAGATACACGAATTAGTGCATAGTATTGTTAAATAGTTATAGGTAGAGGAAAATTTAGAAAAACTATCTGATAAACGGTTAAGAAAGACCTAGAGATTAATGAGTCGGATAGATACATGATATACGGTAGAGAAAAATTTAGAAAAACTATCTGATAAACGGTTAAGAAAGACCTAGAGATTAATGAGTCGGATAGATACATGATACATGACTGAACATCGTGGTGTTGTTTAATCTATCTAGACGACCCTACTTAATGGAATGAAGCCTGAGTGTTGTTGCATTGCCAAATAGCGACTATAGCCCTACATGTCATCGTTTGTACAAATCACTAATTTTTACAATCTGAGAATGTCAACACTGAACACTTTGTATTGGTCAGGTAGGAGATGAAGCCAGGGGCTCATCTAAATTTATAACTGAGAGTTCTAGACAATAGAATTTTAAGGAAGGGATGGATTTTATTCTTAATTTTTGATATACAATAACACTGAATAGTGAGAGGATTCTGCACTAAAGCTAGCCTTATATATATATATGAAGACCATGGGGGCATATTTGAAAGAGTTTATTGAAGTTTATATCTTTATGATACAGTTTTATCAAATAGCGGCGCCATGGCTGCTATGTTGGATATCCGTGGCGGTTTTCGGGCTCACTGCTATGGTAAATATCGGCCAATACTGCGGGTTTTTCCGCCATAATCCGTTATAACGGCGCCACAAAGCGTCCTGTATGGTGAGATTTTGGCTCTCTGCCATGGACTGTCATCCGCCATCAGCAACACTGTTATGATATAAGGCTTGTGTATGTGCTTGAAACAAATTATGGAAACAACTAATGATTAAGTCTATAGTTGATGCCTAACTATTTCTGAAAGATGGTGAATTATATGCCCCCGCCGTCACTTATTTGTTTGAAGTGATTGGTTTTAGTTTTGTATTGTGATTTAGCACAAGCTTTAAAACGTTTGATTAATTCCAATTCCAAAGGAGATTCATAAACAATGGTAGATGGTTTAGAGGACAGGCTGTTTGCCTTGCTTGGGCAGCATACAGAACAAAAATCAATTGCAACTTTATTAGGAAGTGTAACACTACATGTTCTAGTACCGGGTATGGCATGAGTTTTGGAGTGCTCATACTTGAATCACTTTTAGGAGTTTTTTTTTTTCTAAAATTTTTTTTTTACGTTTGTTACAATTAAAAGAAAGTGAATATATTAATAATCTACGCAACTGCATTAAATTAACAGCTGTTTTCAGTAGTTTCTCATAAAAAATCATTTTCGATCGGCGATTTAGTAAAAGGATTTTCAATATGGTGAACAAACACAAAATAGTTTTTGTTTTATTTTAAAATAACATTTAAATCATTGAGTGCCAAAATTATTGACTATCCTAAACTTTAGAAGATAATCATAAAAGTAAACTTCAATGATTTCCCTAGAATATATAAAACTACTATAGTAGTAACATCAGAGAAACATAGGAGATTATAGTTTTGTATCTTCAAAACAGAGAATCATTTTAAAATTACTGCAATGAAAAAACTTCATAAAATTGTCATATAAAATAATAGTAAGATGAATTAAAATCAATGTATTAGGATTCCTAGAATTGAATGATAAGTAGTTAATATATATTGAAAAGTATTAAAGAAATAGATTATTATTTTGCAATTATTTATTTATTTTATATACTAAGATCATGTTTGGATAAATTTCAACCAGATTCTTCATATCATTCGATTCTTGCAAAATTGATTCTAAGAAATTAATTTTGATTTATTTTATTAGTAATTCACGTAATTAGGTTTTTATAACTTTTCATCCCAATAGTTTCTAATAAATTTCTTGTTATTTTGAAGATATGAAACTAGAATTTTCTTGTTTATTCGTGTGTTATTCTAATATAATCTTAAAGTTTTACAGAACAGATATTTAATGATTCCAAATTTTTTACTGTAACAAGGGAAATTATAATGCATAACAACCCAAATATGCTGTAAGAGTCTTTTATTCTATTTGACAGAAAAAGAGCAAATGTGTATCGAAGTGTAACATATATGTAGCACCGACACTTATGGAAAAAAGGCATGTCCGTATCAGTGACACCGACATGACACGACACTTGAAATTACGTTCGATTTATTATTTTTTTCAAATTATTACTGGTGTCGACATGTCTATGTTGGTGTCGTGTTTGATGTCCGTGTCTATGTCCGTGGTTCATATAGTATATAAAATAGGATGGGTTTTGTTTAGGTTTTAGAAATAAAGGGTTTTCTGTTAGATGATCAAAATAGAAAAGGATGTTGGAGTAAATACCTCACTGAAAAACCAATTCTATCAAAGTATCAGATTGTAAATTATCATGTTTTTGATTAACCGTTTTCTAAATGAAATTTAGAATTTTTTTTGATAGCTGTGTCACAAGTTTTTCTTAGATTATAATTAATTTAAAATTCCGACAATTATATTTATGTTGTGTTTTTTCAGTTTTCATTAGATATTTAATTAGTTATTTAACTTATGTTGTTTGACCAATAGCTAAGTGACGACTCAATATCCCTCTTGAGTTGATTGATTACCTATTCGAGCGTTATAGCCATGGCTTATTTATATAGCTTATAGCAAATATGTAATAATTTTATTGTTTGGAGTGTCTGTAATGACACTTACAATTATTAGATAAATATGTTTGTTGTATCTCTCAATAATTTATTATTGTTGCAGCTATTTTATACAAAAGTTTTGTTGCCTGAGTCTGAGTGTTTTTCTTTCAATTATTTTCAGGCCAATGACGCACAGCTTAGTACAATGGTCGCAGAGCAGGTAAGTTCTTTCCTTTTGATCAACTAAATATTATCTGGTTAGTTGCATGTTATTGAAAGAGTTTAACCTTTTAGTAACTGCAAACCTTATTGTTGCAAAATGTTGTGCATCATCTGCAAAGTCAGTGTGAATGTTTGAATTATACCTTATTTTGTTTTCTGAAAAGTTTTTGACAAAACACAGTAGTTTCATTTAATTCATGTAACTGACTGACCCCGTCTAGTTGGAAAATGCTATTGTTTCCAAATTGTTCAAAAGTGTGTCATTGACTGAAAAGCTTTTTATAATTGCAAAGTTAACTCACTGATAAGGAAGTTTATCTAATTTTAGTACATTTGTTTTTATTCAAAACTCTCGGCAGCTATTATCAGTAAATAGTATAGATAGAAAAGCAAGTAACTGTTTCCATAATGTTATGGGCGGATTTTCTGAATTAAGGAGTCTGTAATGAACTAATATAGATGATAAATAGGTTAATACCAAAGAAAAAAGATGCTCTCACCAGTCTATGAGAGCAAAAGACTGACATGATCTAACTTCTAAAGAATCCACTGGCTCTGTTATTATCACTCCTCCTTTGGCAAATACTGGTGAACATAGACTAATGATGGGTAACAAGCAACAACTACCTTGCACCTAAACTGAAGGGAAGTTTATATTCAAAATATCTCAAAACTTGGACAGCAGATATTTAACTCTAATAACAAAAGATGGCATGGTTGGTAGTATTTGTGAGATTACTGTTTCATTTTTTATGTCTAAAGTCTAGACTCTAGCCACTAAACATGAATTGCATTGTACACTCAGCTGAACTTTATATTTAATCAACTCGGGCACCACAATCTCATATCTTTTCATGATTTGCTTGAAAACACTTTACTGCAGGTTGAGCAGTCACACGCAGGACTGAAATCACTCTCCTTTTCTGAGAAGACAATAAATCAGCTTCGGGAAAACTTTATCTCCATTGAGAAGTATGTCAATGAGATAGACTGAAACTGTTTTGACTTTTTTGAGAGTGGGTGTTTTCTCTTTTATAAACTCACACTTATAATATTTTTCTCTTTTAGCTTACTGTGATTTTCCTGGTGCATCAGTTTATGTCAGGAATGCCAAACATTAATTGACAACCATGACCAGATAAAGATACTTAGCAATGCAAGAAATAACTTAAACACAACCTTGAAGGTGCTTTTTCTTTCTTTAATCTAACCCTTAATTATTGTTTAAGAGAATGCTAGTCTCACACTCATTCTACTTCATAGTCATAAGAGATGTTATAGAACTTCCCCTCCCTGTTTTTTCCTGTAGGACTGAGCTTATCACCTACAATTATAACAAAATGGGTTATTTTCTCTCACTTTATCTCCTGTTGAGTTATGGTTAAATGCAGTTCTGTATTGAGTGTTTCTGTCTAAAGTGTTGCTTTCACTTTGTTGAAGGTTCATAATTTAATTAATCTATCAATGGTAGACTGAAATTGATACCACAGTTTTTAGTAAACATGGTCTGAACTTGGATTCTAGTTGCACTTATATGGGTCATACTTCATCTCTCTTATGGTTTTTTGCTGACTTTTTGGTCTTCTGATAGGATGTTGAAGGTATGATGTCCATCTCTGTCGAGGCAGCGGAGGCTCGGGATTCTTTGACTGATGACAAAGAAATTGTCAATACTTACGAGGTTAGGCTGGTCTCACTCTAGCCTATTCACTCCTCTCATAAAATATCCCCTTTTAACTATAGCTGATGAATAATGGCTTCCGCATCTTTCCCTCATATGCATTCTATTCTATTCTATTCTATCATTCAATTACATTTATTCATTCTTTTATTTGATTATAACCTCTCCCACTCTAGCCTATTCACTCCTCTCATAAAATATCCCCTTTTAACTATAGCTGACCTACCATAATATCTTTAAATTTTTTTATTTTGCAGAGGTTAACAGCTTTGGATGGAAAGCGAAGGTTTGCATTAGCAGCAGCAGCATCTCACAAGGAAGAAGTTGGAAGGCTAAGGTTTGTGTCTAATTAAGTTCTGTTGCCCCATTCACCAGCTTTGTGAGAACCCTGGAGGGGGCAACCACATAATTTGGAGTAAATTTCAATATGCGCAATCCCTCATTTATAATTATGCATTGACCCACTAGTGTTCTTAATTGGCGGTTTCTTCATTTTTAAACATTCGTAAGGTGAGGATTGCCCATATTTTTATTTGATGCGGGGATTCTTTAAAATACCCCCTCACGCTCAGCTTTATTGTGCTTGGTGTATGGATATAAATGTTGGGTGGTCCGATAGCGGAAACCTGATAGCAGGTAGTCCAATGGACTCTTTGACAATACTATACACTATCCAACCGCAATTATTTTTGGACTTAATTTCTAACGGCATCTATTGTTAACATCTTATTCTTGTATTTATTTTAGGGAATATTTTGAAGATGTAGATAGAACATGGGAGAATTTTGAGAAGACACTATGGGATCATGTTGCCAATTTCTATAAACTTTCTAAAGAAAGGTTTGTTTCATGTCTTGAATATGAATGCGTCAAATAATGTTGCTTGTTGTTTTACTACGAAAGTGCTTGAACTTTTATCAATTGAGTGCTATTTAAGATTCGAAAGTTTTGTTTTTTCTGTAGATTTTAGGTTGACACACATTTGAGTATGATGCTTGCTAGATTACACGTTTCATCTATATTAAATTCCTTTAGCCCCGTATTTAGATCCTTGGTATTCCTCCCATATTTGTTCACGCTTTGGATGTACTTTCACGAGTGTGAGAAGATGTGTTATACAACATTGGCTAGAGATATTAGAATGTGTGGGGTGGGTCTAACTCTTCTCTACAAAACCGACTTGTAAGGTAAGGATTGCCCCTACTTATAAACACAACACATGACTTATCTCTAAGCAATGTGGGACTAAATCCACCCCTTCAAACTCAACGCAATGAAGGTGTTGGAGGCTGCAATGAAGGCAAACCAAATGCTGCAATTTAGGGGACTAGGGGAGGACTGCTATGAAGGTGGAAATTCATACGCACCCCCTCACGCTAGGGCTTCAATGAGTTCGAAGTGTGGACGATGCGGAAAGCCCAATAAGTGATCTAGGATAGGCTCTGATACCATCTTAAAATGTGTGGGTTGGACCTAACTCATTCCTACAAAACCAACTTGTAAGGTGAGAATTGCCTATACTTATAAACACAATTCAAGCCATATCTCTAAGCAATGTGAGACTAAATCCACCTTTTCAAACCCAACACAATGAATGTGTTGGATGCTGCAACGAAGGCAAGGCAAATGCCGCAATTTATGTGACTAAGGGCGGAACGCAATGACGGCGGAAATTCCAACAAGAGATATGGCCTAGGTAGCCTTCATAAAGTTTGGTTTTGTGAGATGAGTTAAGTCTTAAGTCCAAATTCTAAGATGGTAACAAAATCTATTTCAAATTCAAATTAGTTATTTGGCTAATGTCTCAACTATTGCACTCACATATTTACCATCTTCTAGATGTTCAGTCCTGACCGTGAAAGGTTGTGTTATCTTGTTATTCCTCTCTCATTTATCCTCACTTTAGATGTATAGTCATGAGCATGAGATTTCTACATCGGCTAGAGATATGGCCTATGTAGCCTTTATAAGGTCTCGGCAATCCTTACTGGTTATTGGAGTGAGTTAGTCCTTAAGCCCAAATTTTATGAGCACTCTTTGATGCATTGCATTGTTAGGCATAAATTTTATACTGTGATTGTGGTATTATCCTCAATTCTCTCTATTTTAATCATGTTATTTTATCTTATTTTATTTTTCCTTGTGTTTGCAGCCCACAAACTTTGGTTCGTGCTTTACGGTATGTTGCTGATAGACAATTGCATTTTAAATTATTTCCATTTCTCATTCCTTTCATTATATTTTTATTTAAATGATCGGTTGTATGATTGGAATTTCTAAATTCAATGTAATCTAGTTTTCATTATGTTTTACCTATTCTAGGGTTGTTGAAATGCAAGAAATCCATGATCAACAGGTTGCAGAGGAAGTAGCTGAGGCTGAAGGGGATGGTGCATTGGCATCAGCCACAAATCCTCATAGAAGTGCCATGTATGTTATAGCAGTTTGAATTGAGTTCCATTATCCTTGATACTTTTGCGATCTTAAAAATCTTTAATAACGAAACCAACTACCTTAGCTGCCATCTTGATGCATGATTTGCTTGATAGCGTGCTGTAACTTTTTTTGTTGTTAATTCTTCTAAGAGGATTCCTTACCATCTATTTGTATATATGAATAATTGGATCTAACTGCTGCGTGGGAATAGAATGTGCTACCTGCTATATCCCGTACTCTGTAGTCTAACATACCCCTTCAAGGTCAAGGTGGTTGGTCAAGTGAGTGGAGGTCATTCACCTTGAGTTTGTCTCAAGCAGAAATCTTATAGAAGACACCTGTTTAGTGAGAAAATCTGCACACCGATCTTGAGAGGGAATGTGAAGCACCTTCAAACTTTTGTTGATAACTTGTTCTCTAACAAAAAAGGTCAAGTACCATGTGTTTTGTCCTCGCATGTAAAATATGATTATGGGAAAGAGTCAGTGTTATTCAATTCACCCAACAAAGTTTGGATTCACAGTCTCTACAGCTGTGGCTGCTAAACTGTGGTACTGAGCTTTGGTACTTGATCTGGCAACAAATGTTTGTTTTTTGGCCCACAAAGAGACCAAGTCTGCACCAAAGTATATGCATGATTCTTAAGTTAGCACCTGTCATCAGGGGTCAGATGTTCACTCAGCATCAGAAAAAGCTGTTATTAGCAGAGGAAATGTAGATGTTGACTGGAGATGGAATCCATGTGTCAAAGGGCATTTTAGAGTAGCAAAGAAATTCTTTTGACCTCTGTCCAATGTAAGAGAATGGGACATGAACTGGCATACCTAGTTGAAAACAAAAACGATTTCAGATCTCGTGTTAGTAGCATCTGAGCAATGGTCTGCTCCCTGTATAGGCTATTTGTAACCTCCAACCATTGGGAAAGGATGCTTTTGACCTCTGCCTTGTTAGATCTTTCTGGCAAGTTGCAAATGTATTTGGGCTGAGGAAGCAGTAGAGAGCTATCCTTGACATCCTTAACCTTAATACTGATAAAGTAGTTGAGTTCTCCAATTTGCTTGATAGAAAAATTCAAGTGCCATTGGATGGATAAGATGCTGAATGAGCTGAATAGAGTTGTCTGTCAGAATTATATCAATATATACAAGCCTGCAAAAACAATATAAAAAGATTCAAAGTAAATGAACATAGATGGATGATATTTATTGCCCTCGGAGCCAGTTAAAGCTCATAGAGAGCCTTATGCTATCTACAAACTAGACTGTTATCTATCTGCTTCAAACCCTTGAGGATACTCCATATACACTTCATCAAAAAACTCATTCAAGACAACATTATTCACATCCAATTACACCTTAGAGGCCAATTGGAAGTTACTGCCACATAGAACACCTTAAAGCCTAACTGAATACCACAGAATCTGCGATTTAGGGGAGAATTTCTCAATCCTTCTAAGCTCTCTATTTAGGCCATATTTCTAGGTGATGTGGAACTTTTCCACACTCCCAGAGCTACTGAAGCTCAAACAACACAAAAACAGATATATGATATATTTTGATACTATCTTAGAATTTGAGTTTAAGTCCTAACTTTACCGCAGAAAACTAGCATGTATGATGTGAGCAAGTTTATAAGCAGTATCTAGGCCTTATCTCTTGGCAATTTGTATGGTTGCAGTGTTGTTATCTTTGTCATCTTCTCTGTCACAGTTGTCATAGTTGAGTAGTGTTTGCTTTCTCTGTCCGTCCTATCTGGTTCTCTGATCATTGCTGGTTGTTTTGTTCCCGGTTCCCTTTTTAATTTTTTCCCTTAAATTTCTTGTTTGTTTATACTACTGTGTTCATGTTGGGATGGCCATTAGATGGTTGTGATGTTGTTTTCTTTGGAATTTTCTGTCATAGTTGCCATCATCGTGACATGTGAAATTCCTTTGACCTTCTCTTTATTCTTAGACAAGAGTTGCTTGCTAGTCTGTTTGTCTTTGACACTTGGATGGTTCCCCATTTTCCCCTTGCATTATAGTAGGTTCTAGATTTTACAAATCAATGCCTTATTTTTCTGGCAATTTTAATTCTACACACTAAAAAGTGATGTGATTTTAAAATGTAAATCAGTATGTTGTTGTAGTTGGAAAACATTCTGCCTGCTTGTTTTGTCATGACACTTGTGCCTGAAGTTTTACTGTGGATATTTACATTATAATGTCTTTGTAGCGTCATTCTGGTATGGAGCAAAAATGAATGAAAATTCAAGGATAATTTTCAAATACAATGTTATCGATAAAACTAATTTGTTGATTCTTTTTCCAATACAATCATTTGATTTTTAGATGTAAATCTGTATGTGGTAGTGGTTTGAAAACATTATATGACACTTATGCCTGGACTTTTATTGTGGATATTTCATAACATTAGTAATGTCTTCTTAGGGTCCTTCTGGTATGGGATTAAAAAAGAGTGAAAATTCAAGGATCATTTTCCAATACAATGTTATCGATAAAACTAATCTGCCTATTTTTCCCCCCATATGAAAGTGTTCTGCAAAAAGGAAAATTCTCTCCTTTCCCCCTCTGTCATTAGTCATTACTTAATTTTGTCAATGCTAACGAATCACAGAAAACCTTCAAGCGCAACGGCTTCGAAAAATTTAACACCACAAAAATTGAAGGTTCAGGGGAAAGGCTATAAGGATAAGTGTTACGAGCAAATTAGGAAGACTGTTGAAGGACGATTTACCAAACTTCTAAATGAGGTAATCACTAAGTCTTACTGGTCTACACTTTCTTCAATCTCCTGCTTCAAAACGCACACACTCAGATTTTCTCAAACACACACCTTCCATAACTCCTCATTTTATTATATGCAACTTATTTCATTTTCATTTATGTATCAGCTTGTGGTTGAGGACCTGAAAGCAGCATTAGAGGAAGCTCGAATGGTAAAGTTAGACTGATTGAATTTAAGCTTCTGAGATGATTGCATTTTCCTCAGTAACTTTTTAATTTTATTCCTCTTTCTCCCTGCCTATATCAATTTGTTGTTTTGTTCTTTAGATAGATGGATCATCATACAAGCTATTATTTGTATGTATACCCAAAAATGGTTTTGTGGAATGGTAGTGCGTTCATAATTAACAATCCACGATGTACATTTATCCGTACGTGGCCGTCATGCAATAATTGCTATAGTGCTGTCATAGAATGGGATTAACTTTGTACCAAAAAACAGAAGAGTAGGATTAACTACCTTGATTGACAGTATTACAATATAGCAGAAAAATGAATTGTATTTTCCACTTAATGCAAACCGTACAGTGAGGATGAATAAATTAAAATACAGAGTTGATTCTGCAGATCAATCTTGGCCTAAGAATCAGGGTAAAATAAATAACTCTCCTATTAATGCTGTAAGTAAAAAGGAAATAAATAATCACAGAGACTGAGTGTGGATTGCCATAATACTATCAATATTCTTGGTCCTTTAATGAAAAATCAGATTAATCTCTTTGAGTAACTGTTTCTACCAAATAAGCTCACAAGCCACTAATGCCATGATCTTGCAACCAAAAGTTTTGTACCTTACTATTTAGAATATTAAGTTTCCCCCAAGTACACAATACCCAGAAGTGGACTTATCAATGGGTGAACTTGTACAATCGACATCTGAATTACCAAATACTTGACTATGTCAGTTGTTCTTCTAAATTAGACTTTTTCTGGTGCACCTCCATGATTCGTATCACAACATCCCAATGTTCATGAGAAGGAGCGTTTAAGAATTGACTTACAACACTGACTGCAAATGAAATGGCTGGATGGGTGACTGTGAGGTAGTTTTATTTGCCAACCAATTTTCTGCATCTCCCTGAAGATGAAAGTGCCACCCCTGGTTGGATAGAAGTTTAACTTTTGGATCCTTAAGAGTATCAACTGGCATGGCATTCAATAAACACGGTCTCTTCAAGAATATTCAAAGCGTAGTTCCTTTATGAAATTACTGTAAAATTATTATCATCCAAAGAGTTGTGTAAAATTACTGACTACAAAATAAATCCAATTAAGGTTATATATTTGGGAGTGAGTCACCATTTTTGTTCTCAAAGGAATAGGGTACGGTACCCCCGGCTTTATAAGTTTTAAAGCTATATCCCATCCAGATTTCAGAGCCTGTTTGAAGCTGTTAGCCATGCAAATAAAATGCCAGAATCCTGTTTGAGTTTAACTTAATACAATTGTATTTAAGTGTTGACACGTTACGCTGCTGAAAATTATATTCTATCATTTATTTTCTCTGGTAAATGGTAATCCATCAAAATTTACACGCCGCCCTCTCCTCTCCCTTCCTCCTCCCTCCCTCCCTCCATTCTTTGAAGTACTGAAGTCTATTATACTAACTGGTTAATCATACAAATTCATTACTCATTAGATATGTTTCGGTAATTGTTAAATTTACCATTTTTGCTTCTTGCAATTGAGATCCAGTTTTGTTCCCTGTTACTGATTACTGCTGTTACTTTTGTGGTATACAGATTGGGAGGAACTTGGAGATATCTATGACTATGTTGCCCCCTGCTTTCCTCCAAGGTTTAAATATATTACTTTTCTAATCTTCTCTGCTTCTTGACAGGATTTCTGTCAAGTGCTAATGAATAATCTCACTTATGAGATTTGGTTTTCTCCCCTGTATAATTTCTTTTCTTTTTAGGTGTGATATTTGTTGTGTTAGTATAATGAGTAGTTTTACATTATTAATATTCTTTATGTCTATTTAATTATATTTGGGAGTTAGTAAATTTTGTTAATGTACAAGAGTGCTTTAAAGAGAGAAAGGGAAAATAGAGGAGATGCAACTGTTTAGAGTCCCACATCGGACAATATATGGCATGAACATGTGTTTATAAGTGGGGGCAATCCTCACTCTACCAACCGGTTTTGTAGGGCTGAGTTAGGCCCAACCACGTTTCTTAACATGGTATCAAGAGTCTCGTTTAAGACCCGGTGGGCCACCTTCTATGGTTTCCGCTATCGAGCCACCCACCATTTATTTCCACGCTTCAGATGTCCAGTCCTGAGCGTGAGGGGGTGTGTTAAGAGTCCCACATCGGACAATATATGGCATGCACATGTGTTTATAAGTGGGGGGTAATCCTCACTCTACCAACTGGTTTTGTAGGGTTGAGTTAGGCCCAACCACATTTCTTAACATGGTATGGTATCAAGAGCCTCGTTTAAGATCCGATGGGCCACCTTCTATGGTTTCCGCTATCGGGCCACCCACCATTTATTTGCACGCTTCAGTTGTCCAATCCTGAGCGTGAGGGGGTGTGTTAAGAGTCCCACATCGGACAATATATGGCATGAACATGTGTTTATAAGTGGGGGCAATCCTCATTCTACCAACCGGTTTTGTAGGGCTGAGTTTAGGCCCAACCACGTTTCTTAACAGCTACCATAGATATAGAATATTTTATTATGTACTCTGTCATAAACTAATCATAGACTGCTATGCTAATAATTGAGCTCTAATAGAACTCTTGTATAATTCATATTCGATTCATGAACTACAAGTTGCTAATTGGTTAAGCAAAGGCCACTTTCCTTTTTACTCTACCCCTAAAATTGGAATCTATGTTTTTGTCATGTGATAAAAAAGAGACCCATATTAAAAAAATAAACCCAAAAAAAAAAATCAATTTATCAACCAGTGAACTTAGGCAACAAGTACTCGTAGAATTTTGCTACTAGAGGTCTTCTACTTTTCTTTTTGCTGCTCTCTTGATTCTGTCTGAATACATTTCACTTAATCTAAGGAAGCTTTTGCTTGTATGAGGCTTCTTTATGTACATATTCTTTTGTTCTAATTCTGTTTTTTCGATTCGGCCAGATATGAAATATTCCAACTAATGGTAAATTTGTACACTGAGAGGTTTATTCAGATGCTAAGGTTGCTTAGTGACAAGGCCAATGGATTAACAAATATCGAGATATTAAAGGTATTTCACTGTAGTTTATTTATGTACAATTTACTATTCCTCACATGCTTGGAATGTCATATTCTCTTTATATAATGGTCATCCAACCATGTTTTTTCTAAGCATTTGGGAACAATTTGCTAGCTTTCCAATTCACTCATTTTACAGACAATGGTGTGATACTGTCATGTATTCGGAACTGACAATAGAAATAAGAAAAGTAAAAGAAAATATTTGTTGGCTGAAAATGAACAGATGACATAAAATATCTCTCTTCCAAGGGTTTCTTGCTTAAAAAGGGTTTCCCTCCACAGCTTTACTTCCTCCTATTAATAAATCTCACTACCCCCCTCTAATTAACTACCTTTTTAAATTTTAACTGATCAAAATAACTAATTCGTTTCCCCTTACTGTTCCATTTATATCCTTCTGTCTTTACAATACCATCTTTGGGCTGAATCTACCATTTTTTAAATACATTAATCATTGTAATATAATGAGCTTTACTTTTTCTATTTCATTACTGTACTTTGGTATAGTTCCTTGCTACTTGTAGATTTCATTGTAACCATTTCTCTTTTCACCTCTATTTTCTTTTTCTCCTCCTGAACTTTTATGTGAAAATATACTTATTTTTTTTGTTTCTAGTAGGTAACTGGGTTGGGTGGTTGAATACCAAGATAACCTAATTGGCCTTGGTGTTGACGAGTCTTTGGGGGGGGCCCAAGTATGCTCTGAGAGTGGTGCAATGGATCCTCTTATGAATTCTTATGTTGAGCGAATGCAAGCTACAACAAGGGTAATCTTGGCTTTCTTGTTTATTCATTTTTCTTTGGTAATCTATGATGTTTGTTGGATGATTTCTTTATCTCCTTAAGCTTTGTTCTTATTGTTTTCTAGAAATGGTATTTGAATATTCTGGAAGCAGATAAAACACAGCCCCCAAAGAAAACTGAAGATGGGAAGCTATACACCCCAGCTGCTGTTGATCTATTCAGGATACTTGGAGAGCAAGTTCAAATTGTCCGAGATAATAGCACTGATGTCATGTTATACCGAATTTCCTTGGCAACCATTCAGGTAATGTCAGATTAGATATAGATGTAGTGTTACAGTTGGAAAATCTGCCCTTGTTTGCTGCCACCTCTGTGGTCTTTTATTGAGCCACTTCCTTTTATCTTCATTGCAACGATACAACTCCTTTAGGCTTTGTTGGGGAGTTTGGAGGGGAGGGGATTTGTAAAAATAAATAGAAAAAGTTTAACATTTTTTGAAATTGTGCTTTTGTATAGAATGATAAATGGAGGTTTATCATTACTATATTTTTAATTTTTAGAATATTATAACAACATAAAATATATTTGAAAAAATGTACGTAAGCCCTCCAAAATCCTTCTCCAATACAAATTTTAAGTTCTCCCAAATTAGGGGAATTTTGTGTTATGAATAAAAACAAACCCTCCAAAATCCTCCCAACCAAACTCCTTCAATTTTTCCCACTCTATCCTTCCCTTTTTTCAAAGCCCTCCCCTCCCTTACCCTCCAAACTCCCAAACAAAGCCTTAGCGTTCTGTTCAGAGGGTTGGTTTTGTCCTAGATCACGGAGAGATTTGACATTTGTAGTGCTTATAATGCTTGGACAGTTCTCACTTGCAAGTTGGCTCAGTGGGGTTGAGTTAGGGCTAAACCTGAATTCTGAGATGGTATTAGAATCTATCCTAGATCCGTTGTCAGGCTGAGCGCATCATCCACGCTCAAGGACCATTGGGCATGGAGGTGAGTTGACGTTTTTGAAATCAACTACAACTGCGGCCACTAATGGGGTCAGCTATTCGACCAATTCTTTTGCCTCCACTGCATTGGTACAACCCTATACTGTGCAGGGTTGAGATGGGGAGGTGTAGCCCCTACATCTCCTAGAAAAATAGAGTTTCAGAGCTATTGAGAATCTAGAAACCGAATTAGATTTATATTGATTTTCTTATTCTCTAACTAGAGAACTCAGTATGACTTGTATTAGAATAGAATATTCTACTGTTTTGTCTTATTCTATTGTCTGTCCTTTTCTCTTTTCACAACTGTCAGTTTGTTAGGGCACAGCTGTAAGTTTGTTAGTGAGCTGTGCCAGTATATATAGCTACTGTTTGTATTCTATTTTGCTAAGTGAATGAAATACAAATCAGATTATTTTCTCTCCTTCTATTATCTTAACATGGTATCTTGAGCCTTCTTTTTTCTTTTTCCGTGCTCCCATGGCTTCTCCTTTCAATTCTGAGGGTGTTTTTCCCTCTTCTCACATCAAACTTTCTCACCTCATCTCTGTCAAGCTTGATGAAAGAAACCAAGCAATGGAAACAACAGATTGAGGGTGTGATTCGCGGCCACAAACTGCAACGGTTTGTTACGACGCCGATTGTTCCTCCGCGCTTCCTTCCCGGCGCAGATTCGGTCACCGGTGGTGCGAATCCCTTGTATCTTGACTGGGAACAGCAAGATGCGCTTATCTGTACTTGGCTCCTCTCCACTATCTCTGACTCCATTCTTCCGAAACTGGTCGATTGCACGTACTCATGGCAAGTGTGGTCTGAAGTTCAGCGTTCAACACCTTGCTCACTACCAAGGCGCGTCAACTTCGATCGGAGCTCCGAACTCTCACCAAAGGTTCGCGCACGATAACAGAATTCATGATTCGTGTTCGTGACATCAGCGAATCTCTGGTATCTATTGGCGACCCTGTTCCTCAGCGGAATCTCATTGAAATCGTTCTCGATGCTCTTCCTGAAGAGTATGATCCTATTGTTGCTGCGATGAACAACAAAGAGGATCTCAGTACGATTGAAGAGCTTGAATCGAGTCTCCTTGCTCATCAATCGCGTCTGGAGAAGAATCGTAAAGCTGTTGTCACTGAACCTGTTTCAGTGAATCTTGCTCAAGCACCACCATCTTCTCAGTCTTTCTCTACTGATGCTTCTGGTGTAGATACTGCCTCAACCTTTCCGGTTGGTACTAGCCATGTTAGCGCCACTGCTGACAATCATGGTTATGGCTTTCGTGGTGGTGTAAGATTTGGACGTGGAGGTGGCAAATCTGGTAAAGTTTCTTGTCAAATCTGCCACAAACCTGGTCATGATGCAGCAATATGTTATCATAGGTACTCATCTTCAGGTGCTCCGTCCTACCCTTCACCAAGAACTCCCATTCAATCCTTTCATGATGATGCCACGCTCACCATATCCTCCTTCTGCTTTTGGTTATGCTCCTGCTCCAAGGCCTACACCACCAAGGCAGCCTCAACCTCAAGCTTTCTTAGCAGGTTCTGATCCCAGCTTCAGCAACCAATGGTGGTATCCAGATTCAGGTGCTTCGCATCATGTCACGCCTGAGATTTCAAATTTGTCTGATGCTTCTTCACTGCCTGGAACTGAACAAGTGTTCATGGGGAATGGTCAAGGTTTGTTTATTTGATTCTGTAGGTTCCATGAGTTTTCCTTCCTCTAATCCCTCTAATTCATCATTAGTCTTGCATAATCTTCTTCTTGTTCCTCATATAACTAAGAATCTCATCAGTGTCAGTAAATTTGCTCAGGATAATCGTGTCTATTTTGAATTCCATCCTGAATTTTGTGTTGTAAAATCGCAGGATACTTTTGAAATCCTTCTTCATGGCACTGTTGGAGCTGATGGACTCTACAGATTTGCCAAGCCCATTGCCTCTCTATCCAAGTCTATTAGTCCTAGTTCTAATTTCTGTTCTAGATTTAGTTATCCTTGTAATCCTGTTGCTACTAGCAACCATCTTTCCTATTGTAATGATGATTTTCACAATAATAAAACTGCATCTAACTCTATTTTCAATTCTCCTTCTGCTCTTAATTCCCACTCTAATTATGCCATGTCTGACTCTGCCACTATATCAAATAGCAAGTATGCTTTATGGCATACTAGGCTTGGTCACCCTCACCATCATGCACTTCTTGAGGTTCTCAAACTCTGTCAAATTCCTATCCCTCAAAAGCCTCCCACTGACCTATGTTCTGCTTGCTGTTTAGGCAAGTCTCACAGACTGCCATCAACACTGTCCACTACTATTTTCACTTGTCCCTTTGAACTCGTTGTGTGTGATCTTTGGGGCCCTGCACCCATGGTCTCCTCAGGAGGTTACTCTTATTTCTTAACCTGTGTTGATGCTTTCTCAAGATTTGGTTAGGTTTTCCCTTTAAAACTAAAGTCTGACACCCTCACTCAATTTATACACTTCAAGTCTATGGTTGAACTTCAGTTCAACTGTAAAATTAAAGGCATCCAAAGTGATGGAGGTGGTGAGTTCAAACCTCTCACCAAGTTTCTTGCTCCCTTAGGAATTACTCATAGGTTCTCTTGCCCTTACACTCACCATCAAAATGGCATAGTAGAAAGGAAACATCGCCATATAGTTGAAACAGGCCTTGCTCTTCTTGCTCATTCTAAACTTCCTTTCAAGTATTGGGATCATTCCTTTCTCACTGCAGCCTACCTTATCAATAGGTTACCTAGTGCTTCCCTTCAAAATAAATCTCCTTACTCCATTTTAATGCACAAACCTCCTGACTATTCCTCACTTAGGGCTTTTGGCTGTGCCTGTTTCCCTTTCCTTAGACCCTATACCTCCCATAAACTTTCATTTAGATCTCAGGAGTGTATCTTTCTAGGATATTCCTCTGTTCACAAAGGCTACAAATGCCTTTCAGCTGATGGACACATATATATATCTAAAGATGTCCTATTTCATGAAACTAAATTTCCCTACCCTGAGCTCTTTCCTAGCTCCTCCACTCCTGTGACTTCCCCTACTTCTGCCTCTTGGTTTCCTTCTGCCTCTCCACCTATTCCTACATTTCATATTCCCCCACTGCAGCAGGTTTTCCCCCCTGTCTCCTCTCAGCCATCACCTTCTAATGCTGCTTCCCACACTGCAGAACATTCTTATTCTCCTATCTCTGCTCAGCCTATGTCTCCTATTGTCTCTAATGCAGGCTCTCCCTCTTCTCCTTCTGACCTTTCTGATCTGGCTGAGGCCAGCACTATATCTCCTTCCTCTTCATCTCCTGTCCCTTCTTCTTCTTCTAATTCTGCTCTTATTCCTCCTATTCACCCTTTTAATGTTCATCCTATGCAAACTCGTGCCAAAAATGGCATTGTTCAGCCTAGAGTCAATCCTACTTTGCTCTTAACTCACATGGAACCTACCTCAATCAAACAGGCCTTGACTACTCCTCACTGGTTTCAAGCTATTCAAGATGAATATCAGGCCCTTTTGAAAAATCAGACTTGGTCTTTGGTGCCTCCACATGCATCCAAGAAACCTATAGGCTGCAAATGGGTTTTTCGTGTGAAAGAAAACCCTGATGGTACCATTCTTAAATACAAGGCAAGGCTGGTTGCCAAAGGTTTTCACCAACAGGCTGGGAGTGATTTCTCAGAAACCTTCTCCCCTGTAGTCAAACCTGTCACCATAAGACTTGTGCTAACCCTTGCTGTCACAAATAACTGGCAGATGCAGCAAATTGATGTCAATAATGCCTTCCTTAATGGGCTACTTGAAGAGGAGGTTTATATGATACAACCTCCTGGGTTTGAGGCTACTGATAAGTCTTTGGTTTGCAAGTTGAACAAAGCTTTATATGGTCTAAAGCAGGCTCCAAGAGCCTGGTTTGACGGTTCTCTTCTGACTCATGGACTGCAGCCTAGCAAATGTGATCCCAGTTTGTTTTATCTTCACACCAGCAGCCTCATTATCATGGTCCTAATTTATGTTGATGATATCATCATCACAGGAAATTCCACTGCCTATATTGCTCAGCTTATTAAGAGTCTTAACTCTAATTTTTCCCTCAAAGATCTTGGTAAGTTGGATTATTTCCTAGGCATTGAAGTCTCCCATCTGCCTAATGGTTCTATCATCTTATCTCAATCTAAGTATGTGAGTGACCTGCTTACTAGAGTGAATATGGCCACAGCTAATCCTATGCCTACCCCTATGGTTTCTAGCAGTAAATTGTCTAAATTTGGTTCAGCTACTGTTGCAGATCCCACCTTGTTTAGATCTGTTGTTGGAGCATTGCAGTATGCAACATTGACCACGCCTGAACTCTCTTTTGCTGTTAACAAGGTGTGCCAATTCTTATCCAATCCTTTGGAGGATCACTGGAAAGCTGTCAAGAGAATACTGAGATATCTCAGTGGGACACTTCACTATGGTCTTCTCATTCAACCTGCCCCTAAACAACAACCTCTTTCTCTCTTGGGTTTTTTGTGATGCAGACTGGGCTGCAGATCCTGATGACAGGAGATCAACCTCAGGTGCTTGTGTTTTTCTTGGGCCTAATTTGATCTCTTGGTGGTCCAAGAAGCAGCAACTTGTGGCTAGATCAAGTGCTGAAGCAGAGTACAGAAGCATGGCTCAGCTTGCCTCTGAGATGTTATGGGTCCAATCTCTGCTCACTGAATTACACTGCACTTTTCAAATTCCCAAGATTCTATGTGATAACCTAAGCACAGTTACTTTAGCTCACAACCCTGTGCTTCATAACAGAACCAAACACATGGAATTAGACATTTTCTTCCTTAGAGAAAAAGTCATCAGCAAGAGTTTAACTGTGGTTCATGTTCCTGCTCAAGACCAATGGGCAGATGCACTAACCAAACCTCTCTCTGCTGTCAAATTCCTACCTCTAAGAGACAAGCTCAGAGTTTTCAATAAAAGGGAGCTACTGAAGACACCCTCTGATTCTAAGGGGGACTATTAGAATAGAATATTCTACTGTTTTGTCTTATTCTATTGTCTGTCCTTTTCTCTTTTCACAGCTGTCAGTTTGTTAGTGCACAGCTGTAAGTTTATTAGTGAGCTGTGCCAGCTATATATAGCTACTGTTTGTATTCTATTTTGCTAAGTGAATGAAATACAAATCAGATTATTTTCTCTCCTTCTATTATCTTAACAACTTGGATGTACTCTATCAAGATAAGGTCTGTAATGCATATAAATGCTTGGACAATCCTGACCTTACGAGCTGGTTTTGTTGGATGAGTTTGGCCGTAACCTCAAATTCTAAGAGTAACGAATGTGCATCATAGTTTTATGTGCTATGGTTAGTGCACTTTTATGTGCTATGGTTAGTGCATTTTTATGTGCATCATAATGATGACACTGTTATTTTACAGGTGATGATTGATTTTCAAGCAGCTGAAAAGAAGAGACTTCAAGAACCAGCTTCTGAAATTGGTCTGGAACCTTTATGTGCTATGGTTAGTGTATTTTTTTATATTAGTGTTAGGCTTATAATTTTAACACAATTGTTTCCAAATGGTACTTTCTGTTGATATAACATCAATTTAATGTTTTATTTAGATAAACAATAATTTGCGCTGCTATGATCTTGCAATGGAGCTAAGTAATAGCACCATAGAAGCTCTTCCACAGAACTATGCAGAGCAGGTTTGGAGGTTTCGTTTGTTGTTTTTCCTTGTTTCATTACTTTTGCCAACATTGCTTTGTTGACATTTTATTTATTTTGTTATTGCATTTAAGTGAAACTCACATAATTCTATTGCTGAAACCACAATGGTAGTGAAGTGGAAACAAAATCCTGAATTTTTATGGCTAGAACTCCGATGGAGGGGGAAAGGGCAAGAGGTGGATGGGTAAGGGCGGAGAGGTGGTGGGGCATGAAGTGTGGTGGAGGCGAGGGGCATCAGGGGTGGGGGGTGAGAAAGAAAGGGTGGTGGTAAGAAGGGAGAAATTATGAGGTGTATATTGAAAACCATCTAAAAGTAATAAAAAATTGATATCCAATGGTTTAAAAAAACAAGACCAGGCTTAACCAGCCTTACTTGTGAAAATATGGATATAAGCAGTCAGCCAAAAAGTTAAGGCTTGTTGTAGTTAGCTGATGTGTAAAATATGACAGCGGTAACCCACTCAGAGTTGGTGTAGGATAGGCACAACTATATTTAGCTGATGTCATCAAATGTATACAATCACAATTCATTTACAATGAACACATGAATTCAACTCTATATCTGCTCTCAAATTCCCTATTCTCTCTCTTATACTAATAAAATAAACAGGAATAACAAACATCCTGGATAATCAGAATTCAGAAACATAGAATAAATTAGTAACAGATAAAACTATACTTAATAGAAACAGATTATTAAATCTATAGTTTCTTATTTATTTTTCCTAGAATAGACTATCCCAACTTTGGGCCCACTGCTCTGCCTTATTAGTTGGGCTCTGTCGTTCACATTGAAACTTGTATTGTCCATCAGCTCCTTGTGATCCTTGTAGCAAGAGAACACCAGTCCTTTGTGATTTAACAAAACCATTTTTTATATTTACTTTATAGACATTTTCTGTTTCTTTGCAGGTTAATTTTGAAGATACTTGTAAGGGGTTTCTCGAGGTTGCTAAGGTATGATGAAAGAATGCGAAAATCCTACTTGTTGACTTAATTAATTTATTACTTGATGTGTTTTTCCATATTTTCCTTAGATAGATTAGATAAGATTTTCACTACACTGTAGGTTGTACATTGCCTACAAAATTTGACTAAATTGTAGCATAGATGACTGAAAAGAAATTTAAACTTGACTTTAGATATTTTGATATTTAGCAGTTCTCTCCCTCATTTAAAGGTCATTGTTTACCTTCCATACCAACTTATTTAGATCTTTAGGAAGCTAATTGTTGCATGTCGGTAACCTCTGACAGGCTAATTGATTTGCTAATGTGCTCTATTTTCCTGGTGCCCATTTTTTTCCATTGTTGTTAATCAGACAGTCAATCAATATTTGCTTAATGATTACCATATTGTTTCTTATATCGCATATGAACATGGTTCATGGATTCATTCTCCAAAAAGGGTACAAAAAGTATTGATCTAAAATAAACTACTTGACAGTCTCTTTTGCTGGAAAGTACTAGCATGCCTGTCTGTTATGCTCGTATGTCAGTTCATTCACTAACACCATGTGCATATTTTGTTTAGATAATGCGTTATTTCCGATTCATTTTAGAATTATGTTTGTTCATTGCATTTGTCTTTTTGATGAATATATGTTGCGTGTAACTTTGTAAAAGATTGTGTTCTGGTAATTTCAATATTCTTCTTGGTGATAGGAAGCTGTGCATCAAACAGTAAGTGTAATATTTGAAGATCCTGGTGTCCAGGAGTTGCTGGTCAAGCTATACCATAAAGGTACATCAAATTTTCACCATCACCTAGCTTTCCTATGTGTGTTTATGCTAATAGTTTTTTCAAGGGTGAGGATCCTTATTGTCAAACTCCATTCTTGAGCTATATTGAATTCTTCTAATTTAATAAAAAATGCATTTCCTGAAGCATTACGATATAATTGGCTATGCACTATTGTTACACGTTTATTTGATAAATTTTGATTATTGTTTCTAGTTCCTTATGGTTTCAACTAAGTAATTGGGCATTTTGATTCATTGTACCTTGCTATTATTAGAGTATAAGCAATATATTAGAATATTTTAAGTAATGCTGACCTGGCAGCATTTAGACTAAAAGCTATTATCAGTCATAACTAACTGTTAGAGTTAGTTATGCTGAGCTGTACTATAAAACTCTATTAGCTATCCAGCATTACCCTGTTCTATTGCTAATGTTCAATATAATAACTGTAAATTTATTGTTTTCTTTTATATCTAATCAACCACATGCTTTATATTTTACACATTATAAGAGTGGGTGGATTTGACAGTTATTTTTACTAATTTTATAAGAGTGGGTGGATTTTCTTATCTCAGTAATTTTTTTCACTTGCTTTGCATTTATCAGAATGGAGTGAGGGGCAGGTTACTGAATACTTGGTTGCAACATTTGGCGATTATTTTACTGATGTAAAAATGTGAGTAGAATTTCTTATCAGTAATTTATTTTGCTTAGTTTTTCCACACGTGCCATATTCTGTCAGTTTTTTTGCTGTCATATATATGATGAAACTGGTAATCCTGAAAGCTTCATCTTAGAATTTGGGTTAGACCAGTAAAAAACAGGAAGCATATGATTCTCAACACCTACTGGAAATAAGAGCGGACAAGGCAACACACAGAACCAGTAAACCCATGCCAAGAAGAGAGCAGGGGAGACAGCAAATCACACAATAGTCATTGCTCCTTCGTGTACTAACCTCAAACATTTATGCATGAACCTCAATTCCTCAAGATTTTGTTTTTCTATTCACTGATTTAACATTGATGGGCTCCTGGGAGCTCTTACACCATTTGATAGAACTGATTAGAACTGTTTAAATACGAGAGAACGAGACATTTAGGTAAACGGTGTGACTGAATAGTACTACATAAGAAATATACTACCTTATATTTATGGAATATGCTATGGAATATTCTATTCTAAATATATACAACTATCAACACAAACTAAAGAACAGAAAACTGGTATAAAAACTAGATTGTAACCTAATACAAAAGACTAAAACCCTAATATATATATATTTATAGGGGATCAACTAAGTTACTCTAATATTAGAAACTAATATTATCATTAGCCTGAGAGTAACTTTGTGGCAAATAACTAGTGAGCAAATAATTGCATGACAAACACCAAAGGAAAATCCAACACAGAATGTAGAAGCAGAAACAGCAAAGATTCATAATCCCAAAAAATATTAGTAAGATGAAGATGCAGGCAACAAACGGGATGGAACATGTTTGAAAACATAAACCAAACTCCCTTGTATGCAAGCAAAAACCAGAATACTAAAAGCAATGACGAAACGGTTCTTGAAACAATGCTTGCTACAAACGGAGCAGTTGTATTGGTCGATTGGGATCGCAATTGACTGAGCTAGCACTGTTGAAAGAGGCAGTCACTTTGTCGTGAAGAGTGTCCATCATGTGGGCATACTGATTGATATAGGATTTGTATGCAGAAACTTGAAGCTGTGTGTGGAGGCGCATGGGGAGATTGTTGGCAGTGAGCTTTTGGGGATGACTAATCTGGAGGAGGTGATCATCATGGTGGGGTTCCTTTGCAGAAAGGCGATCAGAAAAGAGGTGGATGGTGACAATGGCATTTGAGGTGATTGGGAAAGTTGAAAAGACGTTGAAAGAAAGAATGTCACCACAGAAGAAGGTGGAAACCAGTTCTACCAAAAAGTGGGTTCAGTAAAATAAATTTTGAAGTATGACTATTAATACATTCTCAAACTTAGGAACTCTTCAGCAGAATAGGGACATGCCAGGTCGCAGAGGATGAAACCAAGCTCTATGGTCTAAGAACAAATATGATTATGAGATTTAGATAAAATAAGAAGAAATATGATTGTGATGTAATCACAAAGTTTGAGTGAGGGAACAATTTTCAACGGTAAACTGTATTTTTCCAGAATCACATTAAAGGTTAAAGTTAACATATTATAACCAAAATGTAATTAACATTGAGGGTTGAAAATGTGTGCAAATCTTTTGATGTAATTTGATCCCTTTTTGATTATTATGAAAATTTAATCGCTTTAACTTCCCTTTTATTCAAGGTACATTGAAGAAAGGTCTTTTAGGAGGTTTGTTGAAGCTTGCCTAGAGGAAACAGTGGTTGTTTATGTTGACCGTCTTTTAACACAGGTTATGCTTTCAGTAAAAAAAAAGCCAGTTCTTATTTAAGCCAAAATTATGCATATTTTCTTCCATAAAAGCTTCCTGTTCATTTGACTAAATTGAATGTCTCCCTTGTAATTATAATTGCAGAAAAACTACATCAAGGAGGAAACTATTGAACGGATGAGGCTAGATGAGGAGGTCATCATGGACTTTTTTAGGGAACATATCAGTGTTTCTGTAAGTTCTCGTTTAGACATTTTGTCACTGTTGTCCTCTAATCACCGCGAATATTATGCGAGTCTCAGAGCATTATGTTACTAGATGTTAACCTTGGGCTTCAAAGTTACTTACTCTAATTTCCTTAACATCCTGGATTAGAAAGTTGAAAACAGAGTGAGCGTACTTAGCGACTTGAGGGAACTTGCTTCAGCAGAGAGCCTCGATACCTTCACACTCATCTATACAAATATACTTGAACATCAACCTGACTGCCCGGTAAGACTAGTGGCCAATATGATTTAAATAATTTTTTTTATGATTTAAAAGTGAATGGTGATATGTACTTTGAGTTGACCTGGTGGATGAATGTGTTTTGATGTCATTGTAGCCTGAAGTTGTTGAGAAACTTGTTGGTCTACGAGAAGGAATTCCTCGGAAGGATGCCAAGGAGGTAAATAAAATTTAGAGTTCATTTCGCTTGATCATGAACTGAAAGCTCTTTTCTAAAGAAAGTAAGGTTATTGAATTTGGAACTGTCACTTTTATTCTTGTTAATCAGGTCATACAAGAGTGTAAAGACATATATGAAAATTCTCTTATTGATGGAAGACCTCCAAAGACAGGTTTTGTTTTCCCCCGGGTGAAGTGCTTAACTGCTTCCAAGGGTGGACTTTGGCGTAAACTCACTTGATGTCACGATTCCTTCACCGATAATATCATAAATTACTTTTAGTTATTGAACTAGCTTATTAGTATGTTTGAACAAAGAGGTGTATGAAATAAACTTGTTACTCTAGCCTACAATTTTTTGGGATGTTACTTAGTATACCATTTGATCGTATAGCTCATTTCCTCATATATCCATAGAGAATGAAATTGGACTTTAATTTTATTTAATTTAATTAGGTTTTTTTTAGCTTAAGTGTTTTATTTTCTTATTTATTAATAATATTATATATAATATAGTCTCATTGAAACATTAGAGATAAAAAAAAATGAAAATTGTCTTTGTTATTAGATAACTTTCTCTCTCTTTAGTGTTGAATTTTATAGTTTAACAACTTTAGCATCCTAATCCTAATATTTGGTGCTCTCATTTTTGAATCTTAACTATTTCTTGGCTTATTTCAATCTCAATCATACATATGAAATTTTTTATACCAGTGGAAAAACACTATAGAAAATTTAAAATGTCCCTCAAATTTTAAAGATGTATTTTCGAAAGCTCATTTGTTTTAAGTCAGAACACATGAACACGCTCCATGTATTTCATTGAATCACACTAACATGTTTTTTAAACACGAATTCAGAGATGTATATCCGAAATATTTCAAAACACTTCTCATGCATTCTATTGAGCCACACTAACATATTTTGTAAACACGGATTCAGAGATGCATTTTTGAAATATATCAAAACACAACTTATGTATCACTCTCTTAAAGGCTTATTTTAAACATTTATTGATTTGGAAATACATCTTTAGTTAGGGTTTACAGAGATGCATCTCCGTAACTAGTAAAAATAATGCAAGTTAAGTTAGTTTTTAAGTTTACTCAGATGAAAATGACTATTTATAAATATTAAGGCCTTTGTTATGTAATAAACATTAAACCATACAATTGATATGAAAAAAATTACATATAAATTCAAAGTCAAAATAAGTCATCTTGACATACACAATAAAGTCGAAACATACCATGAAGTTGAAATAAGTAATAAAATACAATCGAACATAAATCCAAAATATAAACACTATTAACTACTACGTATGGCAGACTCGAGCTCCTCAATCTCCTCTCCCCTCTGTGCTTCGATGTTGTCTCCAATACATCAGTGTCCACTACAAGAAACATTGTATTTTCCCAAAGGATTTTCACGTTACTAACCCAAAAATCACTTCATTGGGCAACATTTGCGACGTGGGAAAAACACGTCGGAAATGCAATGGTGGAAACATTTTTCCACGTGAAAAATAGGTCACAAAGTTGTGACATAGATCCCACGCCGCAAATAACAAAAATAAGAGAAAAAGTTCCCACATGAATATCATGTCACTAATTAGTGACTTGGTTTTCACGTGGGAACCCACCTTTACCACCTTTACCAATATGGCTCTGACACCAATTAAATTATTTCCCATGTGATTCCCACGTCACTAATTTGTGACTTGATTTTCACGTGGGAACTTTTTCAAATATATTTTTCAAATATGGCTACGCATATCTATTGTATATTTTTCAAATATATATTATATTTTTTAATTCTACAAATATATATTTTGTTTTTAAAAATACTTTGTTTCTAAAAATATTTAATTATATTTTATTTCTAAAAATACATATTTTTCCTAATATATATATATATTATGTTTTTAATTCTAAAAATATATATTCTATAACAAATTATTTTTATTTTTAGCTTTCAACAATAACAACACAACACATATATATACTTACATCTAACAACAACAAATCTAAAATTTTATAATAAATATTCTAAAATAATATTTCATATATCACCAACAATATGCAAAATAAACAAATTGAAATGCATAAATACCTCAATATAGAGCTAACTCTCAAAGCTTTCCAATGAAACTTCTTAATTAATCTTAGATTTGAAAAAAAAATTAACAATTAATAATAAGAAAAATATAAAATAAACTGGTAAAACAATCACAAAAACAACATACAAATCATTCACCTTAAATTTTTTGTGAAATTTTGGTTAAAAAATGAAGGTGTAAGGGAGGCAGAAGGGGAAAAATGAAGAGAAGGGGAAGAAGAAACAGAAGGAAAACAAGAAGACTGATATGCGTGTGAAGAAAATTCTGGGTTTGGAATATATAAGAAGACTTGCGACGTGGTGGACACGTGGGAAGGTACCCAAGTGAAAACCACGTCAGAACCAACTACATTATTCCCCATTTGCGACGTGAAATTTGCCACGTGCAACCCACGTCGGAACTATCCCAGCAATAAATTTTCCCATCAATGTGTCTGAAAAGTTAATGACAAAGCTGAAGACATTTAATATTTACAAGTTTGCGACGTGAATGGCATGTGGGTATTTTGTGACGTGCTCCTCATGTGGCAAATAAAAAGACTTTTTTGAATTTTTAGTTCACATGTGTTTAACACGCCACAACTGAATTTTTAAAAAATTCAAACTTCCATCTCTCTTAAAATTCAAAGATTTCGTTGTAGATTTTAGGTTTACATAATTTATTAATTAAATATGTTAGTGACGTGGGATTCACTTGGCAACGTATTTTTTCCCACGTGCTTACCATGTCACTAAATCACTAGGGAAAATCAACATTTTCTTGTAGTGGTCTCTCGTGCCTCTCTCATAATGGCATCTATGATCCCCCTCACCTCAGGATCATCAAGAAAGATACCTCTATCAATAATTGTCTGCACAATCTCCACAATACGACGACATCTAGGCAACACATCATGAGCATGATCTAACCTAGTATGCTTTTCCTCTAGTATCTTCTGATGAGCTGGACTTTGTGGATCTCGTGGAGCAGCCTGTACGTTATATGGATGTGACACCTTGAAGAATCACTTGATGTACCTTTCTACATAGCTCGAGTCACTCTCAGCCATGGTACTTCGTGCCTCCTCCTTACCAGATAACTAAGATAATCATCAAACATGACATCTATATCTCTATGTGTCATAGCGGGAGGAGCAGAGACAATAGGGTATTTGAGAATAGTTTGGGTGTAGCCGAACTACCGCATGACGCGCTCAGGCAAATGAGAAAATATCAGACGTGATCCGCAAGTCAACCATCCCGAGTATAAGACTATGTCGTCAAATGGTCGCATCTCACGGTGATCAACACAGGTGTTAAATTTCATATCCTCTACTACTAAACAATCAAGATACACTTGAAACGATTCTGGCGCTTGGTTCCCTCCAAGCGTGGCAAATGCAAATGCAAAAGTGTGATACTGCCTGTCACCTGCTTCATCTTCCACCCACAACTTTCATATAATTTAGAGTATGAATAGACCAAACAAGTGGCCTACTAGTTGTACTCATGGATCCACTCAAAGTCCTCGATGTATCGTAGATAGAGGACATCCACATAAATGACACTCTTGTCCAAAAAAATGGTATTGTCAACCAAATATAATAGGTATGTTCTCATACATACATGCAAGTCTTAAATTATGTCAGACCATCAATATAAATTAATCGAGCATTACTTCTCAATGCCAAGTACTATGGCATAAATCTACATATTGGACTAGTGTCCTTACTCCAGGGGATCTAGGGTGTTCGGGTCATACCTAAGTTTTCAAAATTTTCTAATGCCCCTAGTCCTAGCCTTTCTTCCCTTAGACTTCAAATACTTTCTCATCTTTCCCATGGCCGAAGCTTGTCATCAAAAAAATTAATGGTCTTCGTATTGGAAAAAAACTACAAAAAGATGGTCTTAATGCATCAATCAAACTAGAAAATTATTAAAAACTAGGGAGAAACAAAAACATAAAATTGCAAGAAGTAAATGCCATAAAAATAAAGAAAAATGCAAGAAAATGAATAGATACCCCCCAAACTTGAATCAAATATTGTTCTCAATGTTTAAGCGTAACACATGTTAAGCTATCAAGGTTCTTGCTAAAAAGAAACAACAAAAAGAAAACGTAAGTACGGAAGAAACGTGGGTTGCCTCCCACAAAGCGCTTTATTTAACGTCGTAAAACTGACCATCTACACCCTCAACTCAAGAGGGTTCCTCCTTCAAATTGGAATCATTAACTAGTCCCTTAGCCATTGAAGGGACCCAATTCACTTTAGACATTCATGCTATACAACCTTCGTCTTTTCTCTTCCTCCTATGAGAAGGCTCATACTTTTGGTCCGATTTTTCACTGACTTTCTATTTCACTTTCTCCTTCTCCTTAGACCCATTCTTATTTGGTCTTAGATGGGCCTTATTATCCTTAAGTTTACCATATTTCTTACAAGACACATCCTTGCCTTGGTTAGTGGGAACAAAACTTTCCCCCAAGGCTTCTTCTAGCCATTAGCTTGGGTATCAACTTTCTCAACCTTAGTAACATCAACTGAACTCTCCTCCAACTTAGCGGTCGGAGGAGGGTCCAATACTTTCTCTTGAACACAACTGTTTAACAAATCAACCAAACAATTAGAGACTCTTAAAGAAGGGTTCTTCAATAGTTTTTCCAAAATAAACTCAATTTTTCATCACCTACCTCAAAGGTCAACTTCCCTCTCTTAACATCTATGATTCCCCCTCCGCAGCTAAGAAAGGTCTTTCTAAAATTATCGGGATTTGACAATCCTCATCGGTGTCCATTATCACAAAGTCCAGCGGCACATAATACTCCCCACTCTCACCGGGACATTTTCTAACACGCCAATGGGATACATTGGTAGGTTTCATGTCTCTTATATCCAACTTCTTACGCACGAACAAAGGCATTAGGCTAACACTAGCCCAATCACATAGAGAAATTTCCCGGATCTTTGAGCTTAAGGATAACCATATTTTGGATAACGAAACTACTATCAATAGTCATGGCCACAGTTTCATGGTCCCTTAGCTTTCTTTTATTCGAAAGGATCTCTTTTAAGAACTTGGAACAAGAGGGAATTTGGGTTAGCACCTTAGTGAAAGGTACTTTGAGGTGGATCTTCTTGAGAAGTTCCACAAACTTTTTGAATTGGGCCTCCACCTTGACTTTCACAAGCCTTTTCGGGAAAGGAAAAATATGTTTGTAGGGAGGAGGAGCAACATATGGTGTTTCCTTCTCAACCTATTAACTTACCTCTTTTTCGGATGGTGTTGGCACACTAAATTCAACCTCTATATCTTTAGAACTAGAACTACCCACCTACTTACCACTACGGGTTGTTACGACATTCAAATTTTCTTTAGGGTTTTGCTCGGGCTGCCCCAGAAATGATTTAGGTAGGATGGAAGAAGCGACTTGTTGTTGCGCCACTTGGGAGATTTGAGTCCCCAACATCTTGGTGTGTGTGACAACATTATCAACCTTAGTGTTCAATTGCCTAAGTGCCTCATTGGTGAGGAGGTTTTGGTTTCTAAACTCATCATTTTGACGAGTTTGTGTCAAAATGAAATTCTCCATTAAAAATTCAAGGTTGGACTTCTAAGGCCCGGGTTGTGTAGCATTTTGGAAACCCGGAGGTCCCGTGGCTTGTTAGGGGTTGTTGTTCCTATAAGAGAAATTGGGATGATCACGCCACCCTGAATTATAGGTGTTAGAATAAGGGTTGTTACTTTGGTTGTTGTTCACAAAGTTGGCATTCTCTTGGTTGGATCCTCTCGTGAAGATCATTTGATAATTTATATCGGTATGCCCATTAACTCTACATATCTCACAATAGAGTGTGGCGGGGGCAACCAAAACAATAGGGGCTGGAATAGTAGGTGTGGAAGGTTTCGTGCTTAGGCTATCTATCTTTTAGTAAAGAGCATCCACATTAGCGTTCATGTGATCAAATGCATTAACATCATACATACCACCGGTTTTAGGAGTAAACTTTACATCACTTTGTCGCACACTTCCCCATGAGTGGTGGTTTTCGGTCACCTCCTCTATCAAATTATAGGCTACATCTTGAGGACTATTCATGAGGGATCCACCAAAATCTGTATCTAAGATCATCCTTGTGGAATAAAGGAGATCATTATAAAAAGTATGGATTATCATCCACTTCTCAAGCCCGTGGAAAGGGAAAATTCTTATAAAATCTTTATAACGCTCCTACGCATCAAATAAAGTTTATCCTTCTTCTTGCCTAAAATTGTTGATCTCATTCTGTTGCGGTGGAAATAGGATATCAAACTATTAATTAGTTTGAATCACAATTCTTGATTCACAACCGCTCTTTGATTTATCCGAAGGAAAAGGTCAAAAGAGGGAAAACCTATTTTTGCACCGTAAACACAATGCGGGGAGAGACCTATATAAGGGGTTGGTTAAGCTTAGGGAAGGTACTAGAACCCTAAACTTCTGTAGTACTCTACAGGAACCTTTTGTTTAATGTATGCCTTTTTATTTTTATTATCTGTTTGAAATATATATACTGAACTAAGGGATAGAGTGACCTAAAAGAGACCTAAGAGTTAATCCTAAGTTTACTCGGCAAGACTCGCATCTTGTGCCTATGTATCATGGATAGGGAATGGAATCAGAGTAATCGTAGTTCCCCTCGAAAGGGAGGTTAGAAATTTCTTGACAGTGGTCAAGGTTTCAAGGGGAGTAAACATATCTTAAGGACACACTTACGTGGAGTTTTGAAACTCCTATTTCTACGTTGAAATGTTGAATTGAAAATTAGGGTTGACTAAATGTTCCACGGCGGGAAACCCTAAAACAGAGTACGACGACTCTTTGACCTAAAGCTAGGGTAAAGGGTGTTTTCGTCTACGGCGGGACACCTAGGCTATTAGGGTTTTGGAAACGGTCAAGGTTTGGGTTATTGACTCGGCGGTCAAACTATTAAACCTAATCCTTCGGAAGGGGGGAAAATAACGGTAAAACATGCAAACAACGAATATCATCACCAAACAGAATTAAAGTACAGAAGATAAAGAAAACTGTAAAAGAAAAGGATCGCGACGATCACTCGCGTAAATTTCAAATCCCAAAATAAATGAAAAAATAAAAATAACCGCGACGATTACTCGCATAATTACAAATAGAAAACGACAATACGAACAAATGAGGGATTAATAAGCTGAAGCAATCAAGAAAAAATGAGGGTTAGACTTATGATAAGGCGACATTTTAGAGCTAAATCGGAGTGATTCTAAGTTTTAATGTTTTTGTTAAAAGCTATTTTCCATTTATTGACATGTTTGATGAACTGGTTTACTTGTTTGATGAACTGGTTTACTGTCTAGCAAAAATCCATTTTGAAAAGTGATTTTCAAACCAGCTTATGTAGGAAAGCACTTCTTTTTATCATATCTTTCTCTCTGGTTGCCTCGGAAAAATAAGAACAGATTTATTACCAATTTTAGTCGATGGTCGGAATAGAGTCGGGAGCCGGAGACGGAGAAATCCGTTACCCTCCCGACACCCAATGATGATATCACTCTGAGGGTGTCAACTAACCGATAAAATTGTATTGTTTGGTTGTTTTGCAGGTTCGAAGAACCGGAAGTCCGGAATCGGGCGAAGAATTTAGGAAATTAGTCATTTAGGAATTCTCAGAAATATTGTAAATTATTATTTTTATGATTTTGTAATTTATTATTTGTTATGTTTTGTCAAAGAAATAACATTATTAATAAAATTTATTATTTCTCATTTATTTATTATTTTTGTTTTTTCCTTAGATGCCATAAAAATTGAATGAAACAAAACTATCAAAAATGGAAAAATAGAAATGGTGGTAATAGTTATAACTCTTTTTGTTTTGTTTTTTTTTTAAATGAAATGGGGACAATACAAAAATATTTAAAAATGCGATAATAAAATTTGAAATGCAATAACATGGATTTAAACTAAAATGAAAAAAGAAAAAAAAAATAGATTGTTTTCCTTTTAAAAATGAAATGAAAGTGAAATTAATAAAAGTGAAATGCCATTTTTTAATGAAATGAAAATGAACATAATATTAAGAAATAAAAATGAAATGAAATTCCCAATTTTCCTAATAATTCCTAATTTCCCAATTTCCCGATTAACTACGACACGAGTTCCGCTTACACCCTCCGACAACCTCACATAAACAGTTTTATCTGAACAAATCCCGACTGTCTGATTAGATTCAAGTGATCCCATTTTCCGGCTACTTTCAATCCAACTAGCCTAAATCGATTTATTTTCGAACAACTCAAATCTTTCTCAATCGAATAGTTCCAGCTACACCTCGGCCCTGACTCACATCAACCAAACGGCCCAAACTTCCTGACTACAGCTTAAAATTCGCAAGTTGACAGCCGACTGCAAACCAATGACCATTTTACCCTTCATGGACTAAGAAGCGCACCGCATGATTTTTCCTGTATAAATCAACCAACTGCACAACCCATTAGTGGTTAGTAAAATGCAATGCAACAAATGCAATGGGATGTGAGATGATTTGACTAATCTTAGGGCAAAATTTGGGGTGTTACAGTTGCCCCTATTTAAATAGTACCACCAGATGATTTGAGTGACGTAGGCTCGAGAAATCATGGTGAAAGGGATTTAAGTATAGTTAACCAAAATTTTTTCCCTTAGATGCAGTGATATGCAATGCTACGGACAAAACAAGACAGACTATAATGCTGACAATGTCATGAATCTAAACACGATGCGTATGCTGGAATGATAAATGCAAATGATGCAGATGACACGACGACATATGGGACCGAAGTGACAAATAAACCACCCTGGGGAATACGACGCACTAGGTGACAGCACGACACTGGGGGAATTCTAAAATGATGGCCAACTGGCGCTAGCACGACCAATTGTCACTTTTAGAAAGGGAATAGTAAGAACAGGATCCTCAATGGAGATGGCACCAGTGAGACGACCTCTACTGGGGAATATCTAAGAGTACTTGTTCAATAGGTTCAGGCGTGACCGGCTGATACTCTAGAGTGAAAGTAAAACTGGATCTGCACGACTGTAGGATCGATTAACAAGATGCTGGAGCATTGAGCAAAGAATAACATCCGAGCTTCTAGAAACTCTCCCTCGTGACAGGATCAAACAGAATTTAGGAATCAATAGAAAATATACAGGGTAAAACCGACTGTATGCCAAAATAAATGGTCTTAAATGCGAAATGCCCTGATAAACTTTCTTGAGAGAGAATTGCCACTTATCGTCGGAAGGGACTTATATGTCAAACTGGATAAGCTCTTAAATAAAGAGACTGCTGCTTATCTGTGATAATATGTGAAATATTGATTGATAAAATAAACTTCTTCACGTCTCAGGTCTGTGCTCCCTGAACATGATTCAGTTTCTTCTTTTGCTAAAGGATAAAATGAACTTTTTCATGCTTCAAGATTTTGTGCTCTCCTGAACATGGTTCAGCTCCTTCTTTTACTAAAGGATAAAATGAACTTCTTCATGCTTCAAGATCTTGTGCTCTCCTGAATATGATTCAGCTCCTTCTTTTACTAAAGGATAAAAATAACTTCTTCATGCTTCAAGATTTTGTGCTCTCCTGAATATGATTCAGCTCCTTCTTTTACTAAAGGATGAAATGAACTTCTTCATGCTTCAAGATTTTGTGCTCTCTTGAATATGATTCAGCTCCTTCTTTTACTAAAGGATAAAATGAACTTCTTCAGGCTTCAAGATTTTGTGCTCTCCTGAATATGATTCGGCTCCTTCTTTTACTAAAGGATAAAATGAACTTCCTCATGCTTCAAGATTTTGTGCTCTCCTGAATATGATTCGGTTCAAACCTCCCCGCACTTCAAGATGAAAAGGAAAATGGGAACCAAACTGCTCGATGGAGATGGCCATTTGCTGCAAGTCATAACGAAGATAGGATAAGCTCCTCAGGCGAGAAATACCGCTTATTGATAGGCTTATCGGGTGAGAAATGCTTGTAGAGGTGGTAACAGATAATGTAAATTGTAATAAAGATTGTAATGAAGGTTGTAATGAAAGTTGTGATGAAGATTGTAATGAAGGTTGTAATGAAGTAATGATGATAGGCTTCTCTAGTGAGAACAGTCGCATACCGGTTGTTGTAAGATGTACTGTAATGTCAATTGTAGTGATGATGATACACTTCTCAGGCGAGAACTGTCGCATATCCTTAAAGGATTGTGAAAGCTTTTCTTGAAAGATAGTGCAAAATAAATGCACGCCCAGGTAGGTTCGACGACCGAAAGGACTGAAGTTCGATCTAGAATTGGGCTAGAAAGAACTAACAAACAAGACTCCATTGAGGGAATGAACTCAAATGGGGGACTATCTTATCCTAGCACGGAAAGGCAACGGAAATAACCATCGTCCACGAAGGTTGAACTCTGTGGGGAAGCTTGGAACAAAACAAGTATTTTAGGCCTAAGGCTGGCGATCTACTTGGAGAGAGCGGACAAACCCAGTTACTCGTCGGTAATGACAAAGGATGACACAGACAACAAAACAATGTAGATGCTAATGCGCATGCCAAAGTGTATACTAATGTGTATGTAAATGTGCATGAAAATGTCATGCAATGAGTATGCAATGCTTATGTTTATGCATATGCTGACAAAACAAACGAGAGGAGGAAACATGAGATGAAATAAACATCTCGACGGGAATACCCGGCGACCTCTGCAACAGTACGTCTATCAAGGGATAAGAAAAGTTGATGGTAGAACCAAATCTTGCTTAAAAAATTCCAGCTTCCCTGGGGAGAAAATATCATGACTTCCACATGGGGATATGATACGACTTCACTGGAGAGTACAATATCATGACTTCAACTGGGGATCTTTGATCTCTGCATGAGGATATGACGTCAGGACTTCCCGTGGGGGATCTCTATCATGAACCATAATCAGCCAAAGAACTCTTGGGATCATAGACTTCTGGGGATAAAATAAATATCCGCTTCGTGGGAAAGATGTGGAATTAATCAACTTCATGGAGATAGCGTAGCAACACCCTGGGAATAACACCTCGGCTTCCTGGGGACAAGGTACATCCGACTGGGGATAAGATATATCAAACTTCCCTGCGAAGAGATCATCAGACCTACTGGGGAGAAATCAATGGACATTCCTGGGGAAAGTATCCCGACTTTTTGGGGAGAATATGACTATCTCCTGGGGATTATTCCCGAGGAAGGTAAGGCACCCTCACTGAGGACCAGATAATTCCATTGAGAATGGGTCTTCAAGAACACATATCACTTGGAGGATACCAGGGACATCTCTGCAGTATTGAAGGTCACTGGGGATTTATCGGGTGAATCCAAAGTGTTGTCAGCTTGAAGTCTCGCTGAGGGCTATCACTGGGAAGATACTGGTAAGATCTCTGCTGTCTTGGAAATTACCGGCTCGGTCCAAAATACTTCCAGTTTATAGTCTCGCAGGGGACCGTGTCAGCTTAAAGTCTCTCTGGGGACTGTGTTGAGGCAATGGTTAAGACGTAGATTCTGCAATGATGAGATTTACTGGGGAATGAAGACCACCGGGAGTAAAATCCATCGGGTGCATGAAGAATGTCGTGACACGAAGCTAATTTTGCTCTCAATGGACCTGCAGTAGTCGCCATTTTGAAGATATCATGCCCCATGGTACCTGCCTTGTGGGAAAGTAATCTCGAGAGGATTTTACAGAGAACATAGGGTTCGATTGCCCCACTGTTTTCAAACTCTTTGAGAGATTTGTCAGATCTTGACGTAACTGGCACGGATCAACCGTGTTACGACTGAGTCTTCAAGAATAGCTCTTAAGAATGTAAGGCTCGCATTGGTAAGCGATTTGGAAACCACCAACCCTTGTTTAGCAGGACCTTCAAGTTCCATTGTGGATGTATGTATGTAAGTTTCTAAGATGTTAGGCAAAATCGACATGCGTGAAATGCTATCCTGAAACTATCAATGCAACAATATTTGTCTTGAATAATTTTTGTTTTTATTTTGAAAAAGATATCGCAATAACTCGTGACTGAAATCACTAGTTAGGATATGAATTTAATTTATAATGCCAACATTAGATTGAGCATAGCTCGTAGGAGTCAGGAAACGTTATCTCGTCGAGTATATTTTCAAAAGAAGTCCTACTTCAATTAGGTCTTTTAAAGGTTGTATCGTGGCTTGGTTCACGGTTTTAGAAACAAAGGATAACGGCTCAAAGTTATTTGTACTCACCCCTCTTCGTGATGTTCTCCAATCCTAATTCAGTTAATCGGATACAGACACTCATACCTCAATCGGATTTGATAGGGCCTAGAACTTATCAATGCTTTGGACAATGGCAGTCACTCACCTATTCTTTTTGTGTTTGATCACCACGACTTTGTTCTTTATTAGGGATTCTTTGTTTTTTATTTCTATTTTTCACTCCCTAACTTTTGCCTGGACGACGTCTTTTGGATTTGACTTTGGAGTCCAGCGGGATGCCCCAGTTTTGCCTAAGTCTCCTTCATAGGTTTTGACTTAGCGGGCTATATTTTTTTTTGCTTTTGTTGACTAAGTCGTGTGACTCTTTTGCAAGGCTTGTGACTGCCCCACTCTTTTAGGTATTAGAGGGATAGTCATTGACTCCTCACTTCCTAAGATGTTAAGGATGAATTCTCGAAGGTTCGCTCCTCCTTTTTGAGAGTCTGAGCGCTCGATTGGTTTAACTGAAAACTACCCTGCCCCAGGTTGAGATGAGGGTTTTTTTTATGTTTGGCAAAGAAAACTCCTACCTCAAAGCTCGAAGGGGTTAGCAAGGGGTTATCATCCTTATATCTCCAGTGTTTGGGATTTGAAACAATGCCTTACATCATCAGTAGGCTTCAATCGAAAGCATACGACAAGAGGTTTGATGTTTTTGGTTCATCATCCTCCTCCCAATTCTCTATCAAAGTGAGATATCGGGTAAAGTTGGCATTATAGTTTATGGAAAATATTTTTAATGAGTGAAACAAATGGATTTATTCAAGACAGACGTTATGCATTAATTATTCCAAAATAAACAAGTTCGCACATGCTAATTATGCTTCATCAAAGAAAAATAAAACATATAAATAAGCAACATGTAATGTCTCAAAGTCCTTCAAAAGGTGTTTATGAAGTCTTCACATTCAAAACCAGCATAGTAGTAGTGGTTTCCTCTGGAGGAGCTTCATTGGAATGGAAAGTCTGATCACTGTGAGTCGTCTTGCTTGCCCTAGCCATGTTGATCTGCGCTACATCAAGAAGAAGACCTTTCAACGGACGAGTCGTCAGCAGAGCTAACAGCCCCATGGTTAGGCAGAGGGTTGCTTTTGACATTGGGCTGCGGATCATTGAAAGACAAAATCTTCTTTTCCATCAGTTCTCTGACAATATCCTTCAGAGCATAGCAATCTTCCAAATCATGTCCGGGTGCCCCCTCATGAAATAAAAAATGAGCGGCGGCGTTGTAATTAGAAGGTAAAGGATTACGAGGCGGACCCATTTCTTGGGTAGTAACCAGACCTCGTTGCACTAAGTAAGGAAACAACTCGGTGAACGTCATTGGAATCGGCGGACACGACTTGTATTGTCTCCTAGTCAGAGCATTTTGGCGAGGTGCCTGATTCCTCTGTTGTTGATTAGCGGGAGGATTGGTCGCTTGCTGATAGTTAGGCGGAGGTTGTTGGTAAACTGGAGGCGGATAAACAAGAGTCTGCTGCATAGGCTGGTAAGCAGGAGCTTGAGGAGCCTGTTGACTAAAAGATGGTGCAACAGCAGCTACATCTGGAGGCGGCGCATACTGCACCGGGTAACCCTGTGGTTGAGCGTACTGCGGGTACTGATACTGCCTATTCCTTCTCTTACCTGAAGATACAACATGAGTCTCTCCTTCTTTCTTTTTTTGAGGATTGAAAGAAGGCTTCTTAGCTTGGTCCTTCGAACTTGAACTACCAGCACCACTTGACATTTTTCCATTCTTCATAGCCAATTCAACCTTTACCCCAATGGCAACAATGTCAGCAAAAATCATGGTTACACTACCCACCATTCTCTCGTAGAATTCGGGACAAACGGTGTCAACAAACCAATCAGCTAGTTCCCTATCAGTCAACGGAGGTTCGACCTGAGAAGCAATTTCCCTCCACCTCTGAGCATATTCTTTAAAGGTCTCGGAATCCTTCTGAGTCATACTCAACAGTTGTCTCCTGTCGGGAGCCAAAGCCATATTGTACTTATAGTGCTTAATAAAAGCATCAGACAAATCCTGAAAAAACTTGATGCGAGATTGGTCCAATGTCAAATACCACTTCGACGAGGCACCTTTCAGACTGTCTTGAAAGCATTGAATCATCAATTTGTCATTTTCCATGTGGGCAGCCATCCTACGATAATACATTATCAAATGGCTTTTCGGACAAGTAGTCCCTTCATAGCAGTCAAAGTTCAGAGTCTTAAACTTTGGCGGAATAACTAAACCGGAAACCAAACAGATGTCTCTAGCAGCATCATCAAAGATCTGGTCTCCTTCCATCTTTCTCAATCTTTTATCAATAGTAACAAATTCCTCACGAAGCCTATCACGCGGCTGGTACCCTTCATCATTATCATCCAGAATTTCATAAACGGGCTCATTAAGATAAGGCTGCACCCGAGTATGAACATTAGCTTGTATGAAGGTAGGGACCACCTTCGGAGGCTCGGGAACCAAAGGCACAGTCTGTTGAACATTCTGTATAACGGGCACGGCTTGTTGACCACTCTGTACAACAGGCATAGTTTGTTGAACTGACGTAACAACAGGTGGATGTATGAAACTCTGCGAAATACCATAAGGAAACGGGTTCTCAACAGAAACAACCGGAGGATCTACGGTAACAGTAGCGTTGATCTCAGAAACCACAGTAGGCTGAGTATCCATCTTTGCATTGATAACCTGGAGCAGTTCCATGATTGTTCCTACATTCCCTCGAAGGTCTGCTAGTTCGTTGTTGACGCGATCCATTTCTTGAGCATGCTCTTCCATCCTTCTTCGAGCTTAGGCTCTAGTGTTGTATCGATTCAGGGTGACGAAACTGGGAGGCGAGAGAACCGAGTATGAGAAAATTGGGAGACACATGTAATACCCCAAATTTTGCCCTAAGATTTGTCGTCGCATTTCATTGCATTTAATCAATTACTAACAAATTTGTGTAGTCGTTTGACTTTTTGCAGGTAAATATCATATGGCATGCATTTTTTTTTCAAAAAAGTAAAAATGGCATAATTGGCAAGAGGACATGTGTAAGGAGTTGTGAGTGTGAGAGGTTGAGAGTTCGAATCTCACCTTTGTCACTTTTTGTTTTTTATTATTTTTACTCTAAATTTTTCTATCTTTCATTAAAAAATAACAAAAATAGTTTTTTATTGATTATTTAATTATTATTTTCGTATTTTAATTAAATCATTTTTTAAAATATTATTTTTTTTCACTTTTTTCTAAATTATTCATAAAAATATCCAAAAAATCATAAAATAAAAAATATTAGGAAAAATTTTGTTCTTTTTATAATATTTTTGATTTTTAGGAATCAATAGGATTATTAGTTTTTATTTTAAGTTTATTTTAATTATTTTAAATTATTTAAATTTTATTTTTTCCTTAACTAATTATTTAGTTTGGGCTTTAAAATGGGCTTTAGGGACATTATTGGCAATTTGGTGTTAACCCTAATTTGTTCCCTATAAATACATGTGTTGCCTTGTTGAAAGGGGTCAGAAGGTTTTCTTCAGAAAAGAGGAGAGAGAAAGGGAGAAACAAATGAGATCCCCAGAGAAGAAAGGCGGTCGTTCCCACAACTCGTCAGAAGGATTGGAGCTCTCCAGTGTTCCCTTATTCAAACCTTTTTCACATTTACCGAAGCAAACCTCCGCTTCGCAGGTTAAATTACTAAACCTTTTGCCTTTTCATATTTATGTCCATATTTTGCCATGTTAATGTGTTTAGGTCCGTTAAATTACTAAACCTTTTGCTTTTTTCATGTTTATGTGCATATTTTGCCATGTTAATCTCCATGTGTGTTTAGGTCCCTAGATTTTAATATCAAAACCCTTTTTTAACAAAACTTTTTTTTAAAATCAAAACCTTTTTTTTTTATTTATTATTAAAACCTTTTTTTAGTAAGACCTTTTTTAAAAACTGAAAAGCCTTTTTGTTCCAAAGAAAAAAAAAACCATTTTGTTCCCAAAAAACCTTTTCCCAAAAAAAAAAACTGAAAAGCCTTTTCCCAAAAAAAAAAACTGAAAAGCCTTTTCCTAAAAAAAAAACTGAAAAGCCTTTTCCCAAAAAACTGAAAAGCCTTTTTTTTGGGATGAAAAGCCTTTTTTGTTCTAAAAAAAACTGAAAAGACTTTTCCCCCCAAAACTTTTTTTTTTTATAATTTAAACTTAATTTTTTTTTATAATTTTAACTTAAATATTTTTTATTAAAAAATTAAAACTTTTTTTTTTATAATTAAAATATTAAAAAATTAAAACCTTTTCGTAAGGAACTCCTGATGTTTGATGTTTGTCGTGTCATTTTATGTACCCTTTTATTACTTTTCTTTCTTTTGGCATTTCATGTGCATGCTCGAGGTTGAGATGTGCTTGTGGTGGCCACAGCCCCACACTATTTTCCTCCCTCACTTCATTCTAAGTGTCATTACATATTTTCATATTCTTCATGTTTTCAGAAATATTTCTTTGTTTCTTTATACCCTTTGCCTTTATTACTTTTCTTATTTCTGTACCTTAATTATTCCTCCATATAATGATTTGTCATATTTTCACATTTTTTACAGTTTTATCCTTCCGAAGGATTAGGTCCAGCCTTTTGGCCGCCGAGTCAATAGCCTTACCCCTTTAATGGATCAAACCCTGTTTAGCCTAGGTGTCCCGCCGTGGGCAAAATTGCTTTTATCCTAGTGTTAGGCCAAAAGAGTCGCCGTACTCTGTTTTAAGGTTTTCCGCCGTGGAATCCCTAACCTAACCCTAATTCAACTTAACAATTTACAACGTAGATATTGGAGTTTCTACACTCCGCGTAAGCGTGTCCCTAAGATACGTTTATTCCCCATTGAAACCTTGGTCACAGTCAAGACGTTTCTAACCTCCCTTTTGAGGGGAACTACAGTTACTCTGATTCCATTCCCGTAAGGATATGTAGGCACAAGATGCGATGTCTTGCCGAGTAAACTTAGAATTAACCCCTATGTCTTTTTTAATTTTCAATCCTTTGTATATACCCTAAAGCAAAATAATTAATGAAATAAATAAAAAAAAATAAACAAAAGGTTCCCGTAGAGTACTACGGAAGTTTAGGGTGCTAATACCTTCCCTAAATTTAACCAACCCCCGAACCTTAGATCTCTCCCTTTTAGGTTTTTCCTTTCTTTAACCTTTCCTTCGGATAAATCAAATACCGGTTGTAAATGAATTAAGATTCAAGTTAATCAATAGCTTGACATCCAAATTTCACTGCAACAGAAAATGGCGACTTCACTGGGGAGTCCTAACTATTGAGGGTTATCCCTATTTTGTTTATTTTTCTTTATATATTTGTTTTATTATATATTTTGCTCACTTATATGTATATATTGGGGTACCTTACTTGGAGTTACTGTGTTGTGAGATAAGTCCTACACCCGGACTTGAGCGACCTTATGATAGGATGGCTTATATATTCGACGAGGCTTATAGGGAGTGAGTCCCGACTAAGCTAAATCGAGAATCACCGCTCAGTTGAGACACTTTCGAAAATAGTTCGGTTGATCGAGTGTAGTCGTGAAAACTTTTACCGTTATCGATTGGAGTCTGTGATACTGGGAACCGTAGTACCTTTACACCATCTTGACCTTATATAGGACGTAGTGCGGGAACTATATGGGAGTAGTCCTACAATGGTTGCTACGCGATGCTACACTTAAAAGAGGTTCTCTTGAGAATATTATTGACCCTCGAGTCAGTCGGGAAGTCGATAATATCCGAAAGATGGACTGATGACTTTGGGCACTGATTTAGAACCCTTGTTCTGCAGGTACAATCAACCTATAGTACATACCTCTTTGGGAAGGGTAAACCTTGACTCCATTCATTATTCCTCTAACTTAGGACCTTTTGTTTGCTTATGTGTATTTGTGCTTCGCATCCATAAAGCATCATATCATTTCTAGTTTCAAGGAATTCAGCAGTCCTTTGCAAATTCGAAAAGCCTTACATTTTAAAGTCTAAAATTTTTTCCAACTTTCTTAAAAAACAATATTTGCAATCGACCGTTGAAATTCTTGAAACCATTGCATGGCATCAGCATCACATTTTTGCATTGCATTTGTCCCCCGGTTTCTCATTCTCGGTTCTCTCGTCTTCCAATGTACCTTTGAGTCGTCAAGCTGATTCCTCGACACAGATATCAGACCAGGGCTAATTATAGACGTAAGATGTCAGAGCAAGAGGCATATAATGTAGAGATCCGAATGGAGATCGATGAGTTGAAATCAGGCATGACCAAACTCACCGAGATGCTCCAAGTACTAATTTCCAGAGGAGAGTCACCTCAAAGGACCGTCATTCAGGAAGTTTCGGATGTTGATCCACCTCTTGTTCCAGTGCCACCATCTACTTGGCCCGAGTTTGGTTTACCTCCTAACTACTCTCCGCTTATTGCATCGTCTGCTACAATTGGTCAGACTGTCAGACCGGTTTTTCAAGCTCCCGTCCTTACCGAGACTAGACCTGTGGTCCACACTGTTAACCAAACTATCCTAGCTCCCTTTGAGAATCCTCTATATGAGCACAATGTTGCCAGTGTTCAAGGGGAAGACCATGAAGATTTTGTTGAGCCTGAGATTACCCGTGAACAGTATCAAATCATCAATAAGAGACTCCAAGCTGTTGAGGGTACTGATTTCTTCAATATAGATGCCGACAATATGTGCCTAGTCTCCGGTCTCGTTATGCCTGCCAAATTCAAGACTCCTGAGTTTGTGAAGTATAAAGGTCACTCATGTCCAAGAGCTCATCTGGTCATGTACTTTCGAAAGATGGCGGCCTACACCAACAATCAGAAATTGCTCATCCATTGCTTTCAAGACAGTTTGAGTGGTGCTTCTCTCAAATGGTATATGAACTTAGAGCATAACAGTGTCCGTTGCTTTCAAGATCTCGCTAACGCTTTCATGAAACAATACAAATACAACCTGGATATGACTCCCGATCGCCGTCAATTACAAAATATGTCTCAAAATGAAAAAGAGTCATTCAAGGAATATGCTCAGCGTTGGAGAGAGTTAGCTTCTCAAGTTGAACCCCCTATAGCAGAAAAGGAATTAACTGGATTGTTCATGGATACTTTGTCCCCTTTCTATTGGGAAAAGATGATCGGGAATGTCTCTTCAAGTTTTGCAGATTTGGTGACTATTGGTCAGAGGTTAGAAGAAGGTTTGAAAAATGGTAAAGTATCCAAAACTGTTGAATCTTCTAATGGTGCAAAGAAACCCTACGGGAATTTCCATAAGAAGAAGGATGAACAGGCCAATGCTGTCATAACTGAATCAAGGAAGCCTCGCCAGGGATCTCAACCTGTTAGTGTTCCACAGCCAGCTCAGACTCCTCAACGCCCAGTTATCAGACAAGACCAGAATCGGAACAAGGATCACTTTGATCCTATTCCCATGACTTACACAGAGCTGTATCCTCACTTAGTTCGACAAGGGCTGATCACTACAAAGGCTTTACCACCTCCTCTTAATCCTCCAGTTGGATTTAGGGCTGATCTAAAGTGTGCTTTTCATGAGGGTGCCTTAGGCCACGACTTGGAGCATTGTTTTGCATTGAAAGCTAGGGTGCGTGAACTGATTAGAGCCGGAATACTTGATTTTACGGATAGTCGTCCGAGCGTCCAGGCAGATCCCTTGCCAACACATCAGAATTGAAGCTTTGTCATTGGGCCTTTTTTTTTCTCGTTGTTTGCATTTTCCTTATTTTGTTTAAGTTGTTTGCTTTCAATTATGTTTGTACTTTCATTAATGAAATAAGCATTGCGACTTTTGATTCAATTCATTTCCGTCCATTTATTTGCATCTTTATGCTTTATTTTTCAAATGTTTACTTCTTGTCCAAAATTTTGATATGCTAAGATCGGAGGGAGGATGACGAAAATGTTATACCCATAACTGCTGTCAGTATGCTTTCAATTAAACCTTGTTGACGATGTAAGGCATTGTTTCAATTCCCAAACACTGGAGAAATAAGGAAGTTAATCCCTCGTCACCCCCTTCGGGCCTAGAAGTTGGAGTTTCTTTCGTTACAAAAAACCCACAATTTTAACCTTGGGATGGGTAGTTCTCAGTTAACTTGGTTGTGTGTTCATACGATACACCTTTCATTAACAGATTTTCCTTCGCACACGTCAAATAAGTGTCGAAGATGTTCTCTAATCAAAAGGTCGATGATGATTCACCGTAATCATTAAAATCAAACAGTCACTTTCCTTCACACAAAAAAAATAATATAAAAAAATCAAAAGAAGCCCGCTAAGTCAAAACCTATGAAGGAGACTTAGGCAAAACTGGGGCATCCCGCTGACTGTAAACTCTAAAATAAACAGTTCAGGCAAAATTTAGGGATAATACAAAGAGATTTTTAAATCCTTATCTTGAAAATCCTCAATGTCAAAACAATCAAATGTTATAGGGGAGTAGTGGCTGCCTTTTCATAGGTCCCTTTGACTTCTGAATCATCACTACTACGATCAATGAAATCCCTAACTTATGGGAACCTGAATGCATAGTATGAGTTAACTGAGCATAAGACTGAAGATCATCATGTAGATTGGGTGGGTACAAATAACTTTTGAGCCTTTATCTTTTGTTTCATAAACCGTGAACCAGGCCACGTTACAACCCTCAAAAGACCTAATTGAAACAGGGTTATTTAGAAAGTATACTACAACAAGGTTGCGTAACCTGACTCCAAAAGATCCTTGCGAATCATTTATTTTGGCAATACACTTTTATTTTAAACTTTGAGTGTCTTGAACCGCCTTGTTCTGACTAACGACTCATGTATTTTCCATCTTTCAAAAATAATTTTTCAAAAATCGCATGAACTTTACGTTACCATGTTTGTATGAATATTTTTATTTGCAAACTGGCTTTCCTCTAAGGAATTTTCAAACAATGAGAAACTTGGTCAAGTGATCTTATCAGGGGCAAGTTCCTTTTACATCCTGTCAAAGAATTAGTTCAAGATTTGTTCAAGGCAATATCTTCTCAGATTTGGTTTATCCAGAGAATTGTTCAAGACCCAGACTGGGGCAAGCCCTCCGAGGATACAGCAAAACAGTCGATTCCATGAATTAGACAGCTGAAGCAATTATCAGTTCATTTGACCTGGGGCAGTTTACTTGCATAATCCCCAAGCAGTTATTCATCATTCCTACAGTGACTATCAACTTGATACAGTTTAACAGAATGACAGTGATCTCCGTGTTGAGGAATCAGTCCTCCAGTTTTGTCATCTCACCGAAAGAGTCGAGCCTTGTCGTTGACGTCTGCATTTGCATTTGATCATATCTCATAGCATAATTCCTATACATGTGCATATCTTGGGTGCTTTACTCCCCATTTACATTTTTATCCTGGGTGCTTTACTCCCCATTTACATTTTTATCTTGGGTGCTTTACTCCCCATTTACATTTTTATCTTGGGTGCTTTACTCCCCATTTACATTTCTAGCTTGGGTGCTTTACTCCCCATTTACATTTTTATCTTGGGTGCTTTACTCCCCATTTACATTTTTATCTTGGGTGCTTTACTCCCCATTTACATTTTTATCTTGGGTGCTTTACTCCTCATTTACATTTCTATCCTGGGTGCTTTACTCCCCATTTACATTTTTATCTTGGGTGCTTTACTCCCCATTTACATTTTTATCTTGGGTGCTTTACTCCCCATTTACATTTTTATTTTGGGTGCTTTACTCCCCATTTACATTTCTATCTTGGGTGCTTTACTCCCCATTTACATTTCTATCCTGGGTGCTTTACTCCCCATTTACATGTCTATCCTGGGTGCTTTACTCCCCATTTACATGTCTATCTTGGGTGCTTTACTCCCCATTTACCTTCTATCCTTGGGTGTTTTATCCCCCATGTACCTTTATCCCGGGTGTTTTATTCCCCGTTCACCAGATATTCCTGGGTTTACCTAACATCATGGTGTTTTACCCCCATTTACTTTTTTTCCCTGAGGTCGTGTTTTACTCGCGTCTTACCTTGTGGGCAAAATTTATTTACTTGGCATCATGGGTGTTTTATCCCCATTTGCGTTTTTCTCCTGAGCTCGTGTTTTACCCGCGTCTTACCTTGCGGACAATTTCTAATTTACTTGGCACCTATCAACAATTCTGTGTCGTGTCTACCCGACGTTCTTCCAGATATGACATGTCTTCTTCCCTAGTGCAATTCCTCGATGGGTCGTCCCCTGTGACGTTGTTTCGTCTGTATCCGTGCATTTGTCATTTTCATCATACGCATCATATCAGATTCATATTATATTTAGCATTATAGTTCGTTTTGTTTTGTCCATATCATTGCATAGCACTGCGTCTAAAGGCAAAATTTTCGGTTATCTGTATTTAAATCCCTCCACCACGATTTCTCGAGTCTTCGTTGCTCGAATCACCCGGTGAAGTTATTTAAATAGGGGCAACTGTAATACCCCAAATTTTGCCCTAAGATTTGTCGTCGCATTTCATTGCATTTAATCAATTACTAACAAATTTGTGTAGTCGTTTGACTTTTTGCAGGTAAATATCATATGGCATGCATTTTTTTTTCTAAAAAGTAAAAATGGCATAATTGGCAAGAGGACATGTGTAAGGAGTTGTGAGTGTGAGAGGTTTAGGGACATTATTGGCAATTTGGTGTTAACCCTAATTTGTTCCCTATATATACATGTGTTGCCTTGTTGAAAGGGGTCAGAAGGTTTTCTTCAGAAAAGAGGAGAGAGAAAGGGAGAAACAAAGGAGATCCCCAGAGAAGAAAGGCGGTCGTTCCCACAACTCGTCAGAAGGATTGGAGCTCTCCAGTGTTCCCTTATTCAAACCTTTTTCACATTTACCGAAGCAAACCTCCGCTTCGCAGGTTAAATTACTAAACCTTTTGCCTTTTCATGTTTATGTGCATATTTTGCCATGTTAATGTGTTTAGGTCCGTTAAATTACTAAACCTTTTGCTTTTTTCATGTTTATGTGCATATTTTGCCATGTTAATCTCCATGTGTGTTTAGGTCCCTAGATTTTAATATCAAAACCCTTTTTTAACAAAACTTTTTTTTTAAAATCAAAACCTTTTTTTTTATTTATTATTAAAACCTTTTTTTAGTAAGACCTTTTTTAAAAACTGAAAAGCCTTTTTGTTCCAAAGAAAAAAAAAACCATTTTGTTCCCAAAAAACCTTTTCCCAAAAAAAAAACTGAAAAGTCTTTTCCCAAAAAAAAAACTGAAAAGCCTTTTCCCAAAAAAAAAACTGAAAAGCCTTTTCCCAAAAAACTGAAAAGCCTTTTCCCAAAAAACTGAAAAGCCTTTTTTTTTGGGATGAAAAGCCTTTTTTGTTCTAAAAAAAACTGAAAAGACTTTTTCCCCCAAAACTTTTTTTTTTTATAATTTAAACTTAATTTTTTTTTATAATTTTAACTTAAATATTTTTTATTAAAAAATTAAAACCTTTTTTTTTATAATTAAAATATTAAAAAATTAAAACCTTTTCGTAAGGAACTCCTGATGTTTGATGTTTGTCGTGTCATTTTATATACCCTTTTATTACTTTTCTTTCTTTTGGCATTTCATGTGCATGCTCGAGGTTGAGATGTGCTTGTGGTGGCCACAACCCCACACTATTTTCCTCCCTCACTTCATTCTAAGTGTCATTACATATTTTCATATTCTTCATGTTTTCAGAAATGTTTCTTTGTTTCTTTATACCCTCTGCCTTTATTACTTTTCTTATTTCTGTACCTTAATTATTCCTCCATATAATGATTTGTCATATTTTCACATTTTTTACAGTTTTATCCTTCCGAAGGATTAGGTCCAGCCTTTTGGCCGCCGAGTCAATAGCCTTACCCCTTTAATGGATCAAACCCTGTTTAGCCTAGGTGTCCCGCCGTGGACAAAATTGCTTTTATCCTAGTGTTAGGCCAAAAGAGTCGCCGTACTCTGTTTTAAGGTTTTCCGCCGTGGAATCCCTAACCTAACCCTAATTCAACTTAACAATTTACAACGTAGATATTGGAGTTTCTACACTCCGCGTAAGCGTGTCCCTAAGATACGTTTATTCCCCATTGAAACCTTGGTCACAGTCAAGACGTTTCTAACCTCCCTTTTGAGGGGAACTACAGTTACTCTGATTCCATTCCCGTAAGGATATGTAGGCACAAGATGCGATGTCTTGCCGAGTAAACTTAGAATTAACCCCTAGGTCTTTTTTAATTTTCAATCCTTTGTATATACCCTAAAGCAAAATAATTAATGAAATAAATAAAAAAAAATAAACAAAAGGTTCCCGTAGAGTACTACGGAAGTTTAGGGTGCTAATACCTTCCCTAAATTTAACCAACCCCCGAACCTTAGATCTCTCCCTTTTAGGTTTTTCCTTTCTTTAATCTTTCTTTCGGATAAATCAAAGACCGGTTGTAAATGAATTAAGATTCAAGTTAATCAATAGCTTGACATCCAAATTTCACTGCAACAACACATGAAATGCAAAATATGATGCAAAATACGGATGAAATGACTTCATGGAATTCAAAATATTTACGAATATTGCTGAATAACGAAATTTTTTTTTATTAATTGAAAATAATGGATTACAATCAAATATAAAGTCTTTAATGGAAACAGCTAAACAAAGCTAACAATGACCCTGAGGAAGCATTATCCACAACTTCAATGAGTAGGCGGAGAGTCAGAGGAAAATAAATCCTTGTAGAGTCTTCTCTTCTTGTCGGAAAGTGCTTCTCTTTTCCTCGACTGAAGCTGCTTTTGAAGTTCATCGTACTCGCGGACCATCACCTGGTATTTGTTCTTCCATGTTTCTGCTTCATGTTGAGCTTTCTTCAAAGCGACTTTCAACGTTTCAGCTTCAGACATGAAATATTGGACAGGTTCCTCTCTTGGAGGTAAAGGGTCTTGGCGAGGATAAGGCATCTTCAATTTGATAGCTCTTTCTCGGACCCACTGAAGATAAGGCTCCATAGACACACAATTCGGCTTTCCCAGACTTTCTCGACCTTTCCTATGCAGATGTTTCCAAGAGGATATAATCTGTTTTTGAAGTTCTTTGTTGTCTTCGAAGAAGATCTTCTCTACGTAGATACTTTTAGGCGGTTCTTTCAAGGGACACCCTAACTGTCGGCAAGCTAGGACTGGATTATAGCTTATTCCTCCATTAAAATTGAGTAAAGGCATGTTAGCGAAATCTCCACAACCATCAATGACTAGTATTCCATCATACATGCGATTGTACCAATCAATATGGAGTGAGTTAAGGCCATAACCTTTTGTGACCAACGTCCTTGAGTGGGACTCCAAAAAGGACCGGACTTAGGCAAGTGCGAAATAAACCACTTGTACAGTAACGACACACAACAAGTAATCACCCCTCCACCATGGAGGTTTCGGAGATGGACTGAATGATAAGTATTACCCAATAAGGTTGGTACTGGATTCCTTTGCATGAAGATCTTGATGGCATTATGGTCCACAAATCCTTCAAAATTAGGGAAAAGCAACACTCCATAGATAAGCAAGGCAAGAATCGTCTCAAAGGTAGGCATGCTTAGATGATCGGCATAATATTGGGCTTTCTCCATTAGGAACTTTGTAGGCAACCCAAAAGTTTCACCTTTCTGAGTCATGTTCTCCTTAATGTCAGATACCTTCAAACATGTGGCTTTAGCAATATCCTGTTCTTTAGGGTCCTTCTCCAAGAAAGGGAAAGGAGTCTTATCCAAAATAGGAAACCCTACAAGCTGAGAATATTCTTCCAAAGTAGATAATAGCTGATAATCGTGGAATGTGAAGCAATGATAGTCGGGATCATAGAACTGTAGCAAAACCGAAAGAAGTTCTTCGTTCACCTTAAATTCCAACAGAGATAACAACCTTCCATACCGGTTTTGAAATTCGTCTTGATCTTGGACTAAATATCCTAGCTTCCTTAGGTCATCTAGCTTAAGACTTTTAAGAGTATATTTCACAGTTTTCCTTCTATTGTAATCCATAGTATCCTGCAATATTTATAAATAAGGTTTGAATTCCATGAAATGTAATGCAATGTGATGTTTTATGGATGCAATGCACATACGCAAAATCCTAGGTTAAAGGTATGTACAAGGAGTTAGGGTCTACCCCTCCCAATAAGGTATGTACTATAGGTTACTTGTACCTGCAGAACAAGGGTTTTAAAATGGTGCCCAAAGTCATCAGTCCATCCTTCGGATATTATCAACTTTCCGACTGACTCGGGGGTCGATAATATTCTCAAGAGAACCTCTTTTGATTGTAGCATCGCGTAGCAACCATTGTAAGACTACTCCCACATAGTTCCCGCACTACGTCCTATATAAGGCCAAGGTGGTGTTAATGTACTACGGTCCTCAATATCATAGACTCCTTTCCAAAAATAGTAAAAGTTTTCACGACTACTCGTTAAACCGAACTATCTTATGGAAGGGTCTCAATCGAGTGGTGATTCTCAAGTCAACTTGGTCGGGACTCACTCCCTATAAGTCTTATTGAATATATCACCATCCTATAATAAGGTCACTCAAGTCTGGGTGTAGGACTTATCTCACAATAACAGATATCCCCAAACAAGGTACAATATAAATATATACAGATAATTAATAAAAAAAAATATCATACAATAAACAAAATAGGGGCAACCCTTAAAATTAGGAGGGTGTCCCCAGTGAAGTTGTCATTTTCTGTTGCGGTGGAAATAGGATATCAAACTATTAATTAGTTTGAATCACAATTCTTTATTCACAACCGCTCTTTGATTTATCCGAAGGAAAAGGTCAAAAGAGGGAAAACCTATTTTTGCATCGTAAACACAATGCGGGGAGAGACCTAGGTAAGGGGTTGGTTAAGCTTAGGGAAGGTACTAGCACCCTAAACTTCTGTAGTACTCTACAGGAACCTTTTGTTTAATGTATGCCTTTTTATTTTTATTATCTGTTTGAAATATATATACTGAACTAAGGGATAGAGTGACCTAAAAGATACCTAAGGGTTAGTCCTAAGTTTACTCAGCAAGACTCGCATCTTGTGCCTACGTATCATGGATAGAGAATGGAATCAGAGTAATCGTAGTTCCCCTCGAAAGGGAGGTTAGAAACTTCTTGACTATGGTCAAGGTTTCAAGGGGAGTAAACGTATCTTAAGGACACACTTACGTGGAGTTTTGAAACTCCTATTTCTACGTTGAAATGTTGAATTGAAAATTAGGGTTGACTAAATGTTCCACGGCAGGAAACCCTAAAACAGAGTACGGCGACTCTTTGACCTAAAGCTAGGGTAAAGGGTGTTTTCGTCCACGGCGGGACACCTAGGCTATTAGGGTTTTGGAAATGGTCAAGGGTTTGGGTTATTGACTCGGCGGTCAAACTGCTAAACCTAATCCTTCGGAAGGGGGGAAAATAACGGTAAAACATGCAAACAACGAATATCATCACCAAACAGAATTAAAGTACGGAAGATAAAGAAAACTGTAAAAGAAAAGGATCGCGATGATCACTCGCGTAAATTACAAATCTCAAAATAAATGCAAAGATAAAAATAACCGCGACGATTACTCGCATAATTACAAATAGAAAATGACAATACGAACGAATGAGGGATTAATAAGCTAAAACAATCAAGAAAAAATGAGGGTTAGACTTATGGTAAGGCGATATTTTAGAGCTAAATCGGGGTGATTATTAAGTTTTAATGTTTTTGTTAAAAGCTATTTTTCATTTATTGACATGAGTTTTTTAAACCAAAATTGAAATTGAAATATAAATTAGGTTATTTTTTATTGTTTTTTTTTATGTTAACATTTAATTACAAGAGTTTTAACTTAATAAAAACAAGAGTGTTTGTTAATCCATTAAAAAGTCTTTATTAATTAACTAACAAAACTTTTATTATTTAATTAAAAGCAATAATTTTTTTTTACTAACTAATTAAAAGGTTTTTATTAATTTGATTAACAAAAATTTTATTAGCTAGTTTAGAAAACCTATTCTTATTAACTAAATATAATAAAACTACCAACTAAAGATTAATAATAATAAATAAAATAACATCAACGAACAACCCTCAAAAGGGGCTCTGTGTCGATAACATCAACTAAAATTTAGGTCATTTTTGTTAAAACTCCCTCTTCGTCTTCGCTCATGTCGGCGCCATCGTTACTTTGCTCAAGCTTTGCGTGAGCTTTTTACTCTTTTCTTCTTCTGCATGCTCATATCTACCTGAAACAAAACACCAATCAAAATCAAAACCATTAACACTATACCCTTACCCTTTTCCGTTTCGAATGGCGAGATTATGGTGATGGCTTCACGGTGGTAGCGAGGACGTCGTTCGTGCGGTCGGCGATGATGGTGATGTTTGGGGTTCGACCGATGATGGAAACCCGGAGGCCTTTAGGGATTCGTTGCCCGCTGGACGGGGTAGGCGGCGGCCCTACGGTTTCGACCGCGAGCTTCGGTAACTTCGAATCCTCTTCTTCTTTTGGTTTGAGGTGATGATGACAAACCGTTGAGATTCTCTGAACCTCGACGATGATGGGGATCCTTTGTTGGATCTCTGAGCCACCCTTCTTATTGTGCCACCGACGGATTTTTTTTTTCTTAGGGTTCTTCAATCTGATGATTTTATATATTGTCCATTTTCGATTGTGGGCTGGATCAGTTTGGTTTGTTTTGAAGGAGTGATTTTCGGAAACCGTTGCTGGACTTGCGAGTTGTTCTGTTGGTTCATTGTAGTGGATGATTTGCTTTTTGATGAACTTTGACTTGGTCCAGATCCATGATTTTTCAGAGACTTTGGTTTAATCTGTTTAGTTGTGGCTTTTTCGGGACTTTGTGTTGCTGTTGGTTTGTTGAAATGGTTTGTGGGACTGAACTGGTTTACTTGTTTGATGAACTGGTTTACTGTCTAGCAAAAATCCATTTTGAAAAGTGATTTTCAAACCAACTTATGTAGGAAAGCACTTCTTTTTATCATATCTCTCTCTTTGGTTGCCTCGGAAAAATAAGAACAGATTTATTACCGATTTTAGTCGATGGTCGGAATAGAGTCGAGAGCCGGAGACGGAGAAATTCGTTACCCTCCCGACACCCGATGATGATATCACTCTGAGGGTGTCAACTAACCGATAAAATTGTATTATTTGGTTGTTTTGCAGGTTCGAAGAACCGGAAGTTCGGAATAGGGCGAAGAATTTAGGAAATTAGTCATTTAAGAATTCTCAGAAATATTGTAAATTATTATTTTTATGATTTTGTAATTTTATATTTTTGTAATTTATTATTTGTTATGTTTTGTCAAAGAAATAACATTATTAATAAAATTTATTATTTCTCATTTATTTATTATTTTTGTTTTTTCCTTAGATGCCATAAAAATTAAATGAAACAAAACTATCAAAAATGGAAAAATAGAAATGGTGGTAATAGTTATAACTCTTTTTGTTTTTTTGTTTTTTTAAATGAAATGGGGACAATATAAAAATATTAAAAAATGCGATAATAAAATTTGAAATGCAATAACATGGATTTAAACTAAAATGAAAAAAAGAAAAAAGAAATAGATTGTTTTCCTTTTAAAAATGAAATGAAAATGAAATTAATAAAAGTGAAATGCCCTTTTTTTTAATGAAATGAAAATGAACATAATATTAAGAAATAAAAATGAAATGGAATTCCCAATTTTCCTAATAATTCATAATTTCCCAATTTCCCGATTAACTCCGACACGAGTTCCGCTTACATCCTCCGACAACCTCACGTAAACAGTTTTATCCGAACAAATCCCGAATGTCTGATTAGATTCGAGTGATCCCATTTTCCGGCTACTTTCAATCCAACTAGCCTAAATCGATTTATTTTCGAACAACTCAAATCTTTCTCAATCGAATAGTTCCAGCTACACCTCGGCCCTGACTCGCATCAACCAAACCAAACGGCCCAAACTTCCTGACCACAACTTAAAATTCGCAAGTTGAAAGCCGGCTGCAAACCAATGACCGTTTTACCCTTCATGGACTAAGAAGCGCACCACATTATTTTTCATGTAAAAATCAACCAACCGCACAACCCGTTAGTGGTTAGTAAAATGCAATGCAACAAATGCAATGGGATGCGAGATGATTCGACTAATCTTAGGGAAAAATTTGAGGTGTTACACATTCCTAACTTGGGTCGTTTTTCTTGAGGCAAAGTACTGCACTAGAAATGCCACTTTCAATTGGATCCATAAAGTAATAGAATTGGCGGACAAGGACTATAGTCAAGCTCGCGCACGACCTCTTAAAGAAAAGGTAAATAGGAAAAGGTAGATGGCGTTTTGATCAACATTATTTGCCTTACCGTTTTGATCAACATTATTTGCCTTACCAGTACCATAATTGTCAACAAAAATAGAAAGATGAAGATTAGGATTTTTCAAGATAGACCGACAAATTAGTTTTGCTGCACCATACTGATCAAGGAAGGTTTTAGTTCAAAATTATGTGCTGCACTCGGCAGGTCCATAATACTATAATGTGGTTCCTCTTTGGTAGTAATAGCATAATCCTTAAGGGACTTAGTATCAAATGGATCGTTCATAACTTCTAATCTAAGATTTAGGCGTCTCTCGAGTAAGAAACACTCGATTTTGTTAATGGGCTTATCTAAGCTATCTATAGAACAAGCTCTACGCATACAAGAGCAACGAGAACCAAAGAAACCAACACAATAAAAAAATGCATAAAAATAAGCTCTAGTCTATACGATGATAAAACAAAAATTTAATATCAAACACAATTGGTCCCCGACAACAGCGCCAAAAACTTGATACAACTGCAAGTGCAGAGATGTCGTGAAGTAATAAAATATATATCAAACCATAAGGATCAATGGTTTAAGTGCCGAGTTCTTATCCAATCAACATATATCTAGAGAAATCAAAAAGAAAGTTTTTAGTAAACTACTCGAAGGAAAAAGCAATTAAATGGAAATAGTAGAAAAATCACTTAAGTACCAAATTAGGGAAAATAGGACCCGTGCTTATGGTTAATGTTCCTAACACTAACATATGATCCTTGTCACATCTATTACGAGTCTTTTTCATAAATTATAGAAAATATATAAAATTGGGCACTACCCTATCATCGACGAATAGTTTGTCGACTTTCACATTATCCAAATTATTATTCAATGAGTCATTACTTTTTCCTACCTATGTTTTCTCAAATTCGTCAGTCGACTTACACATCGTCCGAATTAGGTTATTTGAAAATATGCACCCCAATGTCGATACATATCCTTTTAGACTACCGTCAATACTTGAGAATCAATTGCTTCCGCAACGAAGTTGGAATGCATGCACTCAGATTATAAAATAAGTTTATTTAAAATTCTTGCAATCAATAGTGACGGATCATACAATAGGTCATGAAGTAATCCCTATAACCCCCAGTCCCTTGGAAACTACTCACTCATGGTGAGGGAAAATATAACCACAAACATATTTATCATCAAACTCATAACAATCAAACAAAATAGATGAATATTATAGAGATAATGAATAGAAAACCTAAATTGAATTATAAACCTTGTTCTACAAATTGCTCTCTTGGAGACTTGAGTTACAAAGAGAAAATAAAAATTGAAACTTTAGAAACTAGGAGAAAAATAGAAAAGTTGGGGACTCTAGACACATAACAGGTTATGAGTTTTATAGGGAAAAAATAAAGGTGTCAAATATCCTTGGTTCAATGCAAAATTATCATATTTGATTCATATCCAATCAAGTCTAATAGCCACAATTAAGAAGAGATCTTATCATTTATGGCACAAAACAAAAATTAGACTTTTCTCTCACCGCCTTGCTACGGCTCGTAGAAGATACTACGGGGGGCCGTAGAAGCTCACTGGATCTTGCCTTGCAAAGCTTCAAATATGGAGTCTTAGGTATGATGCTGCTATGACCCATAGCAGCTACTACGGGTGCCTGTAGCAGCCCTCTGACTTGTGTATCGAAGAAATTGTCTTTTTCTTTGTTTTTGCTCCATTTTCTAGCCTTTGATCCACTTTGTATTGGATGCTCATTTGACCCTGGAATTCACAATAAAACATGAACCAAAATATAAAACATGCCAAATTAAAGGAAATCAAATAAAATGCAGTAAAATACTAAAGGAAAACTACTAGAAAGAACGATGCAAAAACCACTTATCAGTTACGAATTGATAATTCGAAGATCTGGATTTGAACTACACGAATCCATATCTGGAACTTCTAATTTTTTTCAATGGTGTTCATGAGAAAAACATGATCCTCATGGAAATTGTAGGAATCTGATATCGTTTCCGACAGGCGGCGACACTGTTCCGTTTGGGAATAAAAATGAAGGCTTTAGCTCCTCAAAGAAACCAGAAATGAAGAGAGTTGGATAATTGGTGATCTTGAACGGTGGCTCTGATCTTCTTTATGGTGGCGTAGAGTGGACCAGAATGGTTAGCACTCCAACACCCATGTCAGTTCAAGTTTTAAGATGAGTATAGTGAAATTGAAGACCATAGATTGTATCTTGCTCTTAGCATGTGAACTATTTATATAATTTGGGCCAAGTAGAGTGGATTTGATATGAATTTGGTCTTGGTCAATTGAGCCTTTTACCTGGTCCAAAACACAACCCTTAGCCAATTTTTAAAGAAAAAAAATGTTCACCGCTTTGTCTTAAGGATAGGAGAGCACTTAAAAATGAAAAGATATTTGAAAAACAAAGCTGAGATGAAAATAAAATATTGTGAAAAAGAAAATTAAGTAGTAGTGAAGAAAATAAAATAAAAGAATATGTTTTGATTGTCAAATGTCAAAAAGGAAAGAGAAATCAAATGTCAAAGCATACCACTAGTAATAATATTAGCCTGATTTTGATTGTTGTAGTCATTGTTGGCATGTTTGTTGTTTTTTTTACCATTTTTTTGAGTTAAACATATGCTTTTCTTCTAGTTATGATTTTCTGGATAATTGTTTTCTTCTTTTACTATTGTTTTTGCAAGCAATTCGTTCCATTTTAGGATCATATAACAATTGATCTTCCAGAATTTTTCCTAGCATAAACTAATTCAACAATCTATCCAGATATTTAGTAGCAAGATAAAAATAAAGAGATATTCACAAACATAATTTTTTTTAATATAAACAAAGATATTTAAAATAATAAAATGTATTGCAATATTTTCAATATCTAAACGTCAATCCCCCAGCAACAACAACCATTTTGTTAAAGTAGAAAAAAATTAGTATGTATTTGTATCGTTTTGATAAGGATGGTGCGAATATAAAAAACTTTTCAATAATTTCTATAATTCTAAGTATAGATTTTTGAAAAGTTTGATCTGTTTGGTAACCAGATTAAAAATAACAACAAATAAAAAAATAGTATAACATATATAATTAAGATTTTTGGGGTTAGATTTCATTATTCTATACTCATACATTTTTTTATCAATTATGTTTATTCTTAGCAGTCAATTAATATTATAAAATATCACTTCAAATCAGTTGTATTAAGATATGTCTAATTAACAATGTGAAATCAGTCGTATCGGCTAACAAATGATTTCTCATTCAGTTTACTAATACAACAACATTAAGATTTGACAATATATGTGAATATTAAACCTAAATCTGTGTCTAAAACTTAGCATTTAAAAGATGAAATCACTTATCTAGTTAAGAAAAATATTTTCCAATACCATTGAAATAAGTTATAAGTAGTTAATTTGTAAAAAGCATTAAAAACAAGAAACAATCATAAACATTAACATCAAAATAAAACATACATAACACCATAATCGATAAGAACACATGAGTGTCATATGACTCCACTCTTACCCCAACAAAATAGAATTTAGATACGCTTACTCATGGTAGATTTACAATGATGATCAGGAAGAAAGAGATAAAAAACATTTGTGAAGATTTCTCAGTTTGACAGAGTCTTCACCATTGATTCTTCCATATCTTTGTTGTGAAATACCTCTCAATTATCTCCTGTGTTAAAAAATTTATAACTACTATTTGACTATATCACTAATAAAATATGGAATGGAATATGAAATGAATTGACTGATATTTCTAGTATCCTCACCTGGCAAGGTCTTTAACTCGCCTAGCGGAGTTCTGCTTCAAACTGTCAACTTGTCTAACTTGTTCTTGGCTTCCATATCTCGCTTGTAGAGCTCTTTTTGTCCCGTCAAACGAAAAAGACTCTTCCTTCATCCCTAAGTTGCTTAACTAGGGGGAATTTCTAAACCACCTTTTCTTGTTTGGAGAGATAATTGAGAAATAACTATCATATCGTCATTCATTTTCTTGACAAGTTGTGTATATTCTTAGAAGTCAATTAATATTATCACCTATCACTTGAAATCATTCGTATTGAGATATGTCTAAACAACAACGTGAAATCAATCATATGACTAACAAACAATTTCTCAGTTAGTTTACTAATACAACACCATTAAGATTGGACAATATATGTGAATACAACACCATTAAGATTGGACAATATATGTGAATGTTAAACCTAAATTTGTGTCCAAAATTTAGCATCTAAAAGATGAAATCACTTATCTAGTTAAGAAAAGTATTAATCAATATCATTTCAAAATCATTATAACAAGTTATAAGTAGCTAATTTGTAACCGACATTAAGAACAACGAATAATCATAAATATTAAAATCAAACTAGAATACACATAACACCAAGATCGATAAAAACATATGAGTGTCAAAAAAACTCCACCTAACCCCAACAAAAGAGAGTTTAGATACGCTCACTCATGGTAGCTTTACAATGATGATTAGGAAAAAAGAGAAAGAAAAACATTTATGATGATTTCTCGGTTAGATATAATATTCAACTTTGATTCTTCCATATATCTCTTGGAAAACTACCTCTCAATTATGTCTTGTGGTACAAAATTTATAACTACTACAATTTAACTATATCATTAAAAAAAATATGGAACGAAATATGGAATGTACTTACTAAGAACTCTATTTATAGAGTTATGTTCTAGTATCCTCGCTTGGCGAGGTCTTTACCTCGCTTGACGAGTACTGCTTCAATTTTTCAACTTGTCCTACTTGTTTTTGGTCGTCATATCGCTTGTCGATATTTTTTGTTCCGCCAAGCAAAAAAAAATTCCTTCACCCCTAAGTTACTTAAACAGGGGGCTTTCTAAAACTCACTGGCTTGTTTGGTGAGATGGTCATCTCTCCTAGAGAGATATCTTGTTTTAGTCTTAAGTAACTTGGAATTGAAGGAACCTCTAACTTTATATACTCACTTGACGAGTTTGTCTCATTTGCTTGGGGACATGGAGCTGGAAAGGTGCCTTATTTTTTCCTATTATGTGGCATATGTCTGGTTGGACGAGCTTTCGCCCTTGTCTAGCAAGCCTTCTGCTATCAGCGTACAAGATTGTGTTTTTCTTATGTATTTTCTCCTATATTTATGAATTTCACAATTAAAATGTTCTCATATGTGTTTCTTACTTATTTTTATGAGAAATCAGAGAGGGGTTATTTGATTTTTTGAGTTTTAAGTTAACGAGTGCTTATGATAATTAAGTAAAATTTGGCATTTATTATGAAGTTTTATATGGTTTAATGCTAACACTACTAAAACATTCGCGTTTAGTTACCGAATTAGAGACCGAAAAAGCTTAAAAATCGATCACTATAATGTTTAGCGACCAATAACGTGACTACCAAATTTCGGTTGGGAAAGTGCTAGTCGCTAACCTTTAGAAACGAATTTAATTACCGAAATTAGTGACCGATTTTAGCAACCGAAATTAGTGACCGATTTTAAAAAACTTAAAATAAAATATATATTCTTTTTGGCTCTAGCAGAAATCAAACCAATGCATTTTTTTGTGAAGCTTTCGGGTATCCACTAAATTATTTGATTTTTTTTGTATAGTTTACATATATTATTAATGAAATAGATTTTTTTAAATATTATTTAAAAAGATTCTTACACTAATTATCATTAAAATTATATTTTATCTAAATAAATAAATTTGTATGAGTTAATTTTTATATAAATATATGTTTTATTTGTTAAAACAATAAACATATAAAATTTTGACTAAAAAATTTATAAAAATAAAAATAAAAAGAGAAAATTGAGAGTTAATAAAAAAACAAAATATATTAGTGACTGAAATATCGGTCACTGAAATTTTTTTTTTGAATTAATTTATATAAAAATGATTATTTGAGAATGAAAATTATGGTCACAAAATATCAATCCTTAATTTGGTGGTTAATTTTATTTAGTGACTAATTTAATAATTTTTAAAATTTTATTAATATAATATTTAATTTTGGTAGTTAATTCGATAATTAGAGTGATCAAAATTTTAAAATAAGAATAACAATAATATCTACTTTCTCATCCTGCCTAGAACATGACACAATACTAAATAAAAGGTTAAATTTTACATGAACATAATAATGTAAATAAATCTTCAAAAGCACAGAGAGATGCCCATTATCCATATATTAATCAATAATTGCCCATGCTCCTGGCTTGATACTCATACAAGAGATTGAAAGAAAGTGAAAATGTCTCATCCTTATTTATTTTCCAACTGCAAAACAAAACAAAGCTCTATTTTCAAAATCCCAGAGTCGTTGAAGACAGATTACCCATAAAATAAGTCACAAAGAAGTTTGACATCATAGAAAGAATAATAAAGAAACGATAAAATCACAATTATTATATTATTAATTTTAAATCAAATTTTTTAAAATAAAGTTTAAAAAAAATTCAATTTTAAAATATTAAATAAATCATACGCAATTAATTTTCTTTCCCTGTCATATAGTAAATATGACTTTCGGAGACATGCATATGTTAAGTTATTAAGAAGGTTGCCAATTACATGCACAACCACCAAAATAATTTATAAAATAATATATTCTTCTCAAAAAACATCTATTAAATGTGACAGATGAATTTCTATGAAACATATGATAAAGAATATTATAAAAGTTAGCAATATAAAGTGATGGAAAATTTTAACTACTATTATATTTATGTATTATGTCCTCCCTCTATAGAAAAAACTCTATTTTCACATTTATTAAGTTAAATGCTGTTTCATCATACTACTACCCCACTTCCTAATTATAAAATTTTCTTAAATATTTATTTTTTCTTCCTTTTAATGAGATTTTAAAAAAATTTACTACATTAATTACGTTTTTTTTTATCAATAATACCTTTAGTTATATTAAATTTTCTTCAAAAATATATAATGAATATTTATGCAAACTTTAATTAAATATTTATTCTCAGGTATAAATTTGTAAAAGTATATCAATTATCAACACATTTGAAATATATATATATATTTTTACTATATCAATCTAAAACTTATCAAAATAATTCTCAAATTATTAATTGTCAAATAAAACAGTATCTAATAATTGGGTACACCAAAAGTAATACGAGCTATTCATGCTCCTTACCATTCAATTGGTCCTAATTACTTTTGGTTCAAACTTTTATCAATTTATTTTATCTAAGATTTAAAAATGGAAAATGACCTTTCTATGCAAAGAAAAACCTATAAATATTTAGAGCAACTTATTTTGTTTTACTTGTCATTATTAATAAGCATTAGTTGTATAGTTTATTGAATTTTTTTTTTAAATTATAAAGAATTAAATAAAACAAATTGTCAATTTTTTTAAAATATTTTTTTCTATCTCTAGTTCAATTTACACAGAAACATTTTTTTTTAGATTTATTTAATAACTAATGTATTTAATCTATATTTTATTTAGATGCATTGCTTATTTAATAAATATAAAAAGTAATTTTTTTTATAAATAAAATTAGAAAAAGATTTATTTATTAAATAATTTTTTAAAAAAAAATACATTTTTTTCAATATTTTATAGTTTGATGAACAAATTATAAAATTTGATCCATTAGAATGTTAAATTTAAACCAAAAAAACATGAAGGATTAAGTATTTCTTTATTATTGGTTATTTTATCCTTTGTTCTTTATAATTTTCTCTTTAGCATTAAATAAAGATGATACAAATAATATGTAAATAATTATACATAATACATTCTCATTCAAACTCAGTTGATATTTGGGACCATCTTCCCATCCGCTCTGGAATGGTATGTGCGAGAGATTATTATATGGATGAAGGATGAAGGAGCTATCGACGTGCAACTGCTGCTTTATATATATTATGAGCACATCACAATTCACATATTCCCAATTGAACTCCCAATTGAACAAAGAAAACAATACATAATAATGATCCCAATTCCCAAAGCGACCAAAAATATAACCATTCAACAAAGAAAACAATAGCAAAGTAAGATCCCAATACAAAACCCTAGATGAAAACTAGTTATGCACAAATTTCAGCTAGATTTCAATAGAATAAGAAATCAGCAGAAACAAAAACAAATCAACAAGTATTTATCATATGCAAACAAATCGTGTAACGCAATAAAGTATGAATCGACGAGGTAAGAAACGAAAAAGAAGGTTACCGAATGAAGAGAATGCAACGCAAGGAAGAGAATGAGAGCAGAGAGGAATGTTAGGGTTTAAGAAAAAGCGTTTAGGGTTTATAAACAACTCCAATAGTAACAAATTAAAGATTTAAATCAAATCAAATTAAGGATTCAAATCTTTTAAGATTGTGTAGAAAAAAACAGTAAATATATTTTTTATTTCATCAAATTATTATGATTCTTTTTAATCATTAAAAAAGAAAACTGTCCTATTAACAAATAATGATAATTCTAAAAGGACTATTTGAATTTATTATGTGCTTTAATATTTTTTAGTTTAATGTATTCGAATTTAATCTTTTGTTTTATTACTACTACATAAATATAAATTAGTTTAATTTTATTATTTATATTATTGTTTTTTGAGGTAGGTGAGACATTCCTTTCTCATGTGCCCATAACCTTCACACTCATGGCACTGAATCTCTCTACCTTAGTTAGATTTATCATCAGATTTATCTCTGTCAGAAGACATGTTCTTGGCATAAGGTTTAGACTTATGATCTATTTTTTTGATCAGTTTGTTAAACTGTCTTCCAAACAAGACTATTGCTTCTGACAGATTCTCCTCATTTTCACCATTGTCTTTCTCTGAGTTATCTGCAGTATTTGAAACAAGAGCTATGTTTTTTCTCTTCTTTTCCACAGTTTCACACATTCTCGTCTCAAAGGTTTGTAGAGAGCCTATGAATTCATCAACTTTCATGTTGTTGATGTTTTGAGCCTCTTCCAAAATAATAATAATAATATTATTAGTGTCATGTTAATGACAGCACACTCTTTAAGTATTTTAAATAAAAAAAATATCTTTTATAAAAAATCAAATATCTTAATATTCGATTTATTGAATACACATCTTTCTAAAAATAACTAATCTTTTTAAACTCTTAAAATATATCCCTAAGATACTCATTAACATTTCCCTTAAAATATATTATAATAAATATGAATTTGCTTTCTATCTATTATAATAATAATAAATTTAATTATTATTAATTTTACATTTTAACCCTACTTAATTTAATTAAACACCTAATTTCAAGTCTCTAATTGTCATTTTTGTTATTAATATTTTACTTTAATGAATATAACCGACTTCATTAATTATCTACTATCAATATAAGAAATTTAATGATCAACCATTACTATATTTAAATTGTGAGCATGGTTAACATAAAAGTTTTTTTTTTTTTTTTGTATATTCTAGCTTGTTTGGATGAAATATTTTAATTAAAAAAATAATTTTTTGAGTCAATTTAAAATGATTTGACTAAAATCTATTATTTAGATAAAGATTATAAAAAATTGTTAAAATGATATAAATTTATGAAGTATTTTATTTAAGTTAAATTTAAAGAATTTCAAATGACATCAAAAAAAAAAGAATTTGAAAATATTCATTCACTCTCTATAATACAAATGTTAAATTGTTTATTATTATTTTCAAACTTTGCACTATGGTCCTCATATTTTATGAAAGTTTCAAATTCACTCCTAAATTTTTCAAAAAATTACAAATAAGTCCCTTAAAAATTTTAATTAGTCCCTCATATTTTTAAACTTTGCACTATGGTCCTCATAGAGCTTGAACTGACAAATCCAATTCCTGCAATCCTGCATGCTTTTTTGTTTTCTAGCAGCATTGATCCGCCATCTTGGTCACATAATTCCTCAAACACGTATTTGTTTGGAGTCACGTGTCAAGTACAACATGAATTTATAATCCACTTCATGCTAGAGTCGTTGCTTGAAACCATCATGACATTAGATGATTCATAACCATATTGCATAATGGTTACATTGTCCTTATCCTTTCCACCATGATTATTCAGACGTCTAGGGAATGTCTTTCTTATATGACCCTCCTTCTTACAATGAAAACACCTAAATAGCAGGAGCATTACCATCATAATAAATATGTGTAACTTTACCTTTCTTCTCAAACTTACCATCTTTCTTCAAGAATTTCCCCTTAACGGACAAACCTTCACCAACAGAAGATGACTTGTGCTTCTTTTGTTCGTTCAAATTCTTAGAGTACAATGCTTACTGAGCTACTTCAAAGGTTAATGAATCTCTTATGTACAAGAGAGTTTCTCTAAAGTGAGCATGAAATATTGGTAAAACACACAACAATAATAACATTTGATCTTCATCATCAATCTTGACCTCAATATTTTCAAGATCAACAACTAACTTGTTGAACATATCCAACTGCTCAGGCAAGACTTTGTGTTCACTCATCTATAATAAAAATAAAGCTTGCTTCAAGTAGAGGCGATTGACCAAATATTTGGTCATATACAAACTTTCGAGTTTTCTCCATACACCCGCTGTTGTTTTCTCCTTTGAAACCTGTCGAAGAACCTTATCACCAAGGCTTAATATGACGGCGTCGTGGGTTTTCTCGATCATCGTCGTTTTCTCCTTCTTTGTTAGGGAAATATCATTCTATTTCATATCCTTTAAATGCTTCTAAAAAAAACCATGTTGAATTAGTAGGGCTTGCATCTTCGTGCGCCAGAAATCGAAATCATTCACATGGTTAAATTTCTTAATCTCATACTTTATTGATGACATCCTCTTATCTATGCTCACCACACCAATTTATTGTGAAACGATTCTCAATAAAACATAGTATGATTGCTTTCTTGATTAATAAGAAACCCATAAAGGAAGAGAAAAAAGACAAGAAAAGAGAAAGTATAATTTAAAGTGGTTAAAAAATCTGGATTCTTGGTTCAGTTACACATTATGGAACAATGTTTACAATTGAATCTCAACCACGCCATTTTCTCCCTGTGATTAGATTTATCAGGGATTGAAGGAGGTGTGGTGACTAGAATGTTATTTATAAGAAAACTATACCTTAGCTTTCAATTATCATACTTAATAATTGGCCCATCAGACTGATCTGATTTAACATGCTAACTTAAACAACAAACTAACATATTTCTGCATGCAATAACAAACTTCGACTATGACATAGACATCTTCGACTGTTGCCGAACCATGAAGTTAACCTTGTCGAGCCTAAAGTTTGATCTAAATATCACATCCACATACCCATTTAAGCATACGAACACATAACATAAACTTTTTTTTAGTGTCAAATAATTTTTCAACATCAACGTATAGAACACCTGGTTGAAGAACTTACAACACATTATCATCTAATACATTATGCGGGTTTACAATATTCGGGTACATCCTACCTACAACCATTTAAAACAACTAGAGTTCATGCAACCATTTCAAACACCCGAAAGTTAACATCTATATGAAGTTTAAAAGATTCATAGTGATATCACCAGACAAATTCATTAATGCATAAAAAATTAGGCCGTGCTTCAATAAAAAGAAATACATATGAGCATTACATGTAATTTAATACGACTATGTTGTTTATGACGTCGAAAAAACAATTTAATTGTGTTTCCAAACACAATTATTCCATAAGAAATATGTTTGAGTCTGATTTGAGATAAGGGAAATTAGGCATTCGTGGCCAAAATATGTCGTTGAGGTTTCAACCCTATAGGGTAATTGGATAGTGAGAACTCTAATGACTGTGGAGTATTTATAAGAAATTATGGGAATTGGAGGCGTAAATATGATACGAGATTGAACATATATCCATGAATTTTAAAGGTTTTAGGCATAATCTTAAAACGGTGATTAGATGGTTTAATTGTGTTAAAGTTGTAAATTTACTTGAGATAATTAAAGTATTGGATGAGTTGTAATTTTCTGAGAGTTTGGGTTTTTACGGAATCAAATTCGAAGATTCGGAAGGCCTCCAACGATGAAAAACACAGAAAATTCTGCATGTTATCTGTCACGACTGTTCATGTTTTCGGTCGAAATCGTTTTGGACGTAACTTTTGATCCGTAAGTCCATTTTGGTTCCCGTTGGACATGTCGGAAAGCTAAGAGAATTGGTTGCCCAATATTTTTATATCTAATATTTTTGGGAAGTCAATTGTGTATATGTTCTATTAATAAATTGTTGCACTGCTTGCTGCCGGTTGTGAAATTATTGGTGGATAATTTATTGAATACTTGTGTGTATGCTTGTGCAGTGCTATTTTGATGCTTTGATGCTGTGATTTTCTTAATGAATTATCATGAGTATGACTGTGATTCCTATGTGATTAATACAAGATTGTATGATGATTCCTATGAGTAATTGGGATGATTTATGATGTTGATTCCATGAGTTTTGATGATTATATGATGACATGACTATTATGATGATTTTTATGAATGATGATGCAACTAATAAGTTTATCATGAGGATGATATTGACGTGTGCATCATGCATTCATATGCATCTGGACTTCAGTTCAGGACCTTGACTTTTGTGGCTTCAGTCCCATTGTGCGGATGTGAGGTATTTTGTTGTGTTATGGTTCTCGTGTAGAATCGATCCTACTGTTGTGGATCTATGGAGGATTGATGGCACAATGCCCATCGAATTTTGTTGATTAGTACCACATGCATGAGTCTTGTTGCATTTTCATTTATGTGACATTTTGATTTAATTTATTATGTTGTGGCATTGATGTTCCTTGATGATTACGATGATTTTGAATATGAAAATGACGTCATTTTATATGTTGATTTCTATATTGATTATTATGAATCGTTTTACTCACCCTACCTGTTCGAATGTTTCCTCCATGTGGGTAATATGCAGATGACCATGTTTAGTCGTGGATGTCGTCGAGGACTTTTGAAGTTTTTGAGTCGTTGGTCATTGTGGTTGACTTAAAGGGTCTTGCTCTGATAGTGTAACATCGGGTTGGGGTCTTTGAATTAAACTATATTTTATTGAGTTTTTTTTATGTTGATTTCCTTGCGGTAAGAGGGAAACTTTGGATTTGCCTTTTGAATTCCGCTGTCATTTGAGCACTTTTGAGTAGTTTTGATAAAACATGTTGCTTACGGAGCATTGACCTTGATTTGAATTTATTGAGAAATGTACGCCATTTGAGGTAATTTTATAGTGTTTAAAATTTTACTCTAATAAATTCGATTGTTTTGCCATAATATTCGTGGGGTAGAAAAGAGTGTTACATTAGTGGTATCAGAGCAAGTTGGTCTGTCCCGCCAAGTTGTCTAATGTTATTTGTTCCCTAGTATGCGACATGTGTGTGAAAACACTGTCGGTACATGTTTGTTTTTTAATCTTTGTCTGCATAAGTGAGAATGGAACAAGTGGGGGAAAAGCTTATGCTTCTAAAGGATGCTTCAAGTGTGGAGTGGTGGCTCAGTGTGTCGATGAACGCTCTTATAGTTTGGTAAAGATGGTTTATACCCCATCATGATTTTCGGATGTCTATTGACAAATTGAGGAACCGATCACCATTAATCTCTTGTTAATAATAGACAGAGCCATGTTGGATAGAATAGACATGTCTTGCAAACTTAGATGGCATGTACGGTGAATTGTTTTGAGTTAAGCTAAGTACTTACAGATTGTTTTGGTGAGTCGGTGCAGGATGGTGCTGAGATGTTTATTTTGATGGAAACTTTGAGTGTTAATAAAGTGGGGAAGTTGGTGGTGTGCCAATTATTTGTGATTATCCAAAAGTTTTTCCTAATCAGATAAGTGATTTACCGCCGGAACATGAAGTGGAGTTTACAATTGACCTAGTTCTTGGAACTAGTTTGGTAGCGATGACTCAATATTGTATGTCCACACCGAAATCAAAGGAGTTGAAGAATCAACTTGAAGATCTACTTGGGAAGAGATTCATATGTCTGAGTGTGTCACCGTGGGGTGCACCAATTTTGTTGGTTAAGAAGAAAGAATGTTTTATGAGGCTTTGTATAGACAATAAACAATTGAACAAGGTGACTATCAAGAATAAGTATCCACTTCCAAGAATTGATGATTTGATGCACTACGCCCAAAAAGATGTCCTATTAACAAATAATGATGATTCTAAAGGGACTATTTGAATTTATTATGTGCTTTAATATTTTTTAGTTTAATGTATTCGAATTTAAAATAAATATAATTTGAAAGAAGATTTATTATCATTATCAAGTTAATTTGTTGTTATTTGATAGGTGTTGGATTATTACTATAAAATATTTAGAAAATGGTAATAAATTAATTAATTTGCTCTATAAAACTAGAGATGACAAAAAGGATTGGGTCCGCAGGACTCGCCCATTTAACTCACCATTTTTTATGGGTTGGAGTGAGGTTTTCGCCTCAGTGTCTTAAGTTGAGCCACCTCGCCTAACCCACTTTTAAAACGGGCCGAGGGCGGGATGGGCCGATTTTGCCCACGCACTTTTTGTTAATTTTTTTTACTTTAAATTAAAACAATATTAACATGGTATGTAGTAATTGGTCTTTGCTTTGTTCTTTTTTTTTTCAAATAACCACAAACACCTCATTTTAATAATATTAATTGATCTTTGTTTCGTTCTTCATTTTCACTCGTAATAAGAAAAGTCTTTATTGCAAAACATAGAGAATATTCTTTTATATTTTCTATTACTCGCTGTCATTGGAGTCGGGTTCTAAATCTATAAGGTTTTACATATAGGGGTTTGTTTCTCATTATGATAATAAAGTTTTGATTTTTAGGGTTTTAGTGTGTTTGTTTTAAGTTTTTGGTATTATAGTTGCATTATTTATTTATGTTAAAGAATATGACATTTGCGTTAAGACTTGTAAAGTCTTTACTATGTAATGTTAAAATTTGCCGGTTTCTTTTCTAATGATTAACAATTTTGTAAATTATGTAGTAACTTAAATTGTAAAAAAAAATGGCGGACCGGTCCGCCAACTCGTTACTAAACACGTCGGACTTGACTTTTAAGTTCGAACGTCTAAGTTGGTCTGCCCCGTCCTACCCTGCTTTTAGACGGACTTAAATGGGGTAACAAAACATGCCACCTGATTTGCCACCCTAATAAAAACAGCCAACGGGGTTTAAGTTTCGTCGGCATGCATTTTGGCTTATTTCTAAAAATAAGTTACATAATGAGTTTTAATTTTGAGTTACATAACTTTTTAAACTTAAAATTAATTTTAAACATCAAAATAAATATTTTTTAAAATTTATCTAAGCAATTCACATCATAAAATATATATATATATATATATATATATATATATATATATATATATATATATATATATATATATATATATATATATATATATATATATATATATATATATATATATATATATATTGTGTGTGCAAATTTTATGAAGTGACACGAAACATAATCAGGTAGATTTAGGTAAGAAAACATCCATAAATAATAATTTTAATGATGAAATGTTTGAACTCTTCGTGATTATGTATTCTAATTTTCACGTATGATTGAAGAAACGATTCACTATCGTTGTAAGTTAATTGGTTGTTATTTGGTAGGTGTAAGATAATAAATTAATCAATTTGCTCTATAAAAACAAATTTTAAATTATGTCGACAAGTAAGTTTTAAAATTTAAAATTTAAATTGATCAATTCGCTCTATAAAAACGGCAAACGAATTTTAAATTATGTCGGCAAGAATTTTGGCTTTTATTATATAAAAAATCATGTCGAAAAGACAAACTAATGTTTCATGTTATATTTTAATTTGATATTAAGAATATGCAAATAAAAAAATGCACTTATTAATATATAAATGATATATTTGAAAAAATAAATCTATTAAATTTATTGACTTTTATTATTTAAAATATGTGAAAAAGATTAGGGACATGGATGACAATGAGTGGAATTTAGACAAAATACTATATTACATATTCTCATATCAAAATAAAGTTAATCACCTGTATTATATATCCATATACCATATTTTTCTTTGGACAACTCTACTTTTTTTAAAGGTGATATTTAATTCAATTAATAAAATTTATGTGTCCACCCGGACAAAACACCGCTACCTTCTAAATTAAATTAATATTTATACGACAATCATAATTTAGGGTTTGAGACAAAAGGGGAAAAAGAATATAATGCAGAGTTTTTCTCTGGTCTCAAACTGAAATTTCTATTCAAGTTTTTATATGTAACTACATTGTTATAATGATAGGATACCTCCATATTTATAGGTTGAGATTGCTTGCACACCATCTAATCTTCAACTAACATAACTAACGCAACTAAAATAAACAAATAAAGCTAAGTTAAAATTCTGTTGAGATACACTTTTTCGACATTTCGACAATACTAAGTGTTTCGAGCTTCTGTCAAAGAACATATTTCAACACAAGGAATTACATTTTTAACACACGACTTAATTCATTATGTCTAAGTTATCTACATTCATCATAAATCTTAATTTCTCAAACACTTCGACCTGCACACCTTGTGTCATGATGTCTACAATTTGATTCTCAATTATGGAGTGTTCCAAGTTCGTCTTCTCTTTTACCACCTACTCTCGAAGATAATGGAACCTTATCTTAATGTGAATGCTTCTTCCATGTGTTATTAGATTCTTTGTCAGATTAATAGTAGACATATTGTCGATCTTTATGGTAACAACTCCATGATTCTTCCCTGTAATTTCTTCGCCCAAATTGACCATCCATGTTGCTTGGCATGCACATATGGAAATAGTTACGTACTTTGCTTAACACAATGACGGTGTCATTACTGGTTCTTTTCTTGAGCTCTAAACAAATGGTGCACCACCTATCATAAACACATTGTCAGCTGTGGAATTTCTATCCTCAACATCACTACACTAATTTGAGTCGGTGTAATCCACTAGTTTGTATTCTTTACCTTCATCATCAGTTGTAGGAAATAAAATTACATAGTCGATACACTATGCCAAAACAGACCTTTAGCAGCGCTTTTTTTTACCTTTAGCAGCGCTTTAAAGCGCTGCTAAAGGTAAAGGCTGCGCTTTTTTTTTGGAAAAAGCGCTGCTAAAGGCATCACTTTTAGCAGCGCTTTTTTACCCCTTTAGCAGCGCTTTTTAAAGCGCTGCCTATTCTCCCTCCCTCTCCCCCCTTTAGCAGCGCTTTATTAAAGCGCTGTCTTAGACCCCCCCCCCCCCCCCCTTTAGCAGCGCTTTATGAAAGCGTTGTCTTAGACCGCCCCCCCTTTCCCCACCTATAGCAGCGCTTTTTTAGCACTTTCTCTGTCCCCTTTAGCAGCGCTTATACATAAAAGCGCTGTCTAATTTGCACGTTTTGAAGAAAAAAATTCCTGAATAATCACATTTTTTATATATTTTTCAATAAACCTGCTTATATTACAATCCCTGCTTATATAATTCAGCCCTTTATTTCAACACTTTGGCCTTATATACACAATTCAACACTTTGGCATTATATGCACAATTCAACATCACAAATTATATAATTCCACTTTAATATATATAATTCTCAACATCACAAATTATATAATTCCACTTTAATATATATAATTCTCAACATCACAAATTATACAATTCTCAACTCGAATAAATTGACACCATTCCACTTTAATTTCTTCCAATCTTCATTGTTGGCCATAATATACCTGTAATTCAGAAAAACTAAAGTATCAAATGAATGACATTCAAATATGTAAATAAGAAATATATATATATATATATATATATATATATATATATATATATATATATATATATATATATATATATATATATATATATATATATATATATATATATATATATATATATATATATATATATATATATATATATATATATATATATATATATATATATATATATATATATATATATATATATATATATATATATATATATATACACACACATAAGAAACATATAAATAAGAAAAACATGGTACGTATAAATAAGAAATAATATGTTATTTTATTGAATGAGACAATATGTAATTTTACAAGTACCTTTAACATCTCTTTCTTTTCTTAGTTTGAACCTGCTTTACTTGTCTCTTAACAACACGGACGGATGGATTGATCCAAATTCCCTCGCTATGATCATTTCTAATATATGATTCGTCTGCTATAATATTCTCAGCTGGATCATCCATAACATAAGATTCATTCTCAACATCAACCTCCCCCTTTTCTCCAATGTTATCGTCAATTACCTTGTTGGAAAAAATAACTATAGACCATTTCGTACTTGTCGGATCAGTGACATAGAACACTTGTTTAGCTTGCGTGGCTAGAATAAAAGGCTCATCTTTGTACCCCACCTTATTAAGATCCACTTGCAAAAAACCTGACTTATCCATTCATATGCCACTATTATTTTCAACCCACTTGCATCCAGAGATAGGAATCTGAAACTTCTCATAATCAAACACCCAAATGCGCTCGATTACCCCAAAATACGAGGAAATGTGCATTGATTCGGCAAGCACGGTGACACCACTATTTTGCATTGTACTTTTATCATCTTGCTCCTTGGTATAAAATGTGTATCCATTAATTGCGTATGCGCTATAAGAAAACACATGCAAACTTGGACCATATGCTAAACATCTCAACCTTTCTGTTATTGAAGCGGGATCAGAATAAAACTTTGAAAAAATATGCTCTTTGAACCATGTTATAAAACTTTGATTGTGCTCACGTACTATCCAATTTTCATTTCTATTCAGATTTAAACCTCGGAGAACGTCCTTGTGCAATTAAACGTACTGCTCAACCTCAATGCCATTGTGCAGAACATACAAATGCACTTGCTCACGTTCATCCCTTGAAACTGTCACAACTTTATTTCCAATTAACTGTTTACCTACTACTTTTTCAACAACATCAGATTTTGGAAGGCCAATGGATTGAACGTTGGACAAATATTAAGTACAAAACTCAATAGCTTCTTCAACAATGTATCGTTCAACAATACATCCCTCTGGTCGACTTCGGTTTTTCACATACCCTTTCAATATTTTCATATAACGTTCAACAGGGTACATCCATCTCATATAGGCAGGTCCACACAGTTGTGTCTCTTTCACAAGATGCACAACTAGATGTACCATTATGTCAAAGAATGACGGAGGAAAATACATTTCAAGCTCACACAAAGTAATAATTATTTCTTTTTGCAATGTTGGTAAGATCGCAGGATCGATCACCTTACTACAAATAGATCTGGAAAAAAAACACAATTTTGTTATTGCGCCTCTCACTTTTTCTGGCAAAATAGAACGTATACCTATTGGTAGAAAGTGTTCCATAAGAACATGGCAATCATGTGTCTTTAAACTCTTTAACTTTAGGTCTTTCATAGAAACAAGTCTTCTAATATCTGAAGAGTATCCTTCTGGAACTTTAACTTCACTCAGAAACTTACACATTATCTTTTTCTCCTTTCTAGACAAAGTATATGCAGCAGGTGGTAGATATGTGCGATTTCCTTTCTTTTGGGGTCCTAATTCATTTCTTATTCCCATTGCTACCAAGTCTTTTCTTTCTTTAAGGCCATCCTTAGACTTTCCTTGTATATTGAGTAACGTACCAATAACACTTTCAAATACATTTTTTTCAATATGCATAACATCAAGAAAATGTCGTACATACAACGACTTCCAATACGGCAACTCAAACAAAATTGACCTCTTCTTCCACCCACGCGTGGTAAGCGTATGAGCAAAAGGCTTGCCAAACTTAGTACTCACATCTGTCACCTTTGCAAAAATTTGTTCGCCGGTCAATGTAGGTGGAGCTCTACGTTGTTCTGAATTTCCATTGAATGCTTGTCTCCACCCACGGTACTGATGATTAGAATTTAAGAATCTACGATGACCAAGAAAGACATTCTTCTGACCAAATTCCAACCACGTCCAATCTGTGTTTTCTTCACAGATAGGACACGCACATTGACCTTTAATGCTTTACCCCGATAGATTTCCGTATGCTGGGAAATCATTAATTGTGCCAAACAACATGGCCCTCAAATTAAAACTTTCTTTCCTATATCCATCATAAACCTCCACATCGTTCTCCCACAAACTCTTTAAGTATTCGATTAAAGGTGTCAGGTATATGTCTATGTCGTTCCCTGGTTGTTTAGGGCCAGAAATTAACATAGATAACATCATGTACTTACGCTTCATACATAGCCATGGAGGTAGGTTATAAATCATAAGAATTACAGGCCAGGTGGAATGTGAGATACTTTGCAGACCATGCGGATTCATTCCATCAGTCGATAATGCCAAGCGAAGGTTTCTAGCTTCTTCTCCAAAATCAGGATAATCATTATCAATTTTCATCCACTGTGGTGAATCTGCCGGATGTCGATACTTCCCATCTATAATTCTATCATCTGCATGCCAAGTCAGGTGTTTCGCATCTGTTTCACTATGAAACATGCGTCTGAATCTCGGAATTATAGGAAAATACCATAAGACTTTTGCTGGTGACAACTTTTTCTTATACCGAGATACACCGCATTTAGGACACTCGTTTAATGATGCATACTCATTTCGAAACAAAATGCAATCATTTGGACAAGCATGTATCTTATCATAGCTCATACCAATAGAGCATAACATTTTTTTAGCTTCATAGGTTCGATTGGGAAGAACATTATCCTCCGGAAGCATCTCTTGAAGTAGGGCTAACAACTCTGTGAAACTTTTATCCGACCATCCATTACCCGCCTTTAAGTTGTACAACTTCAATACCGCAGACAATCTTGTGAAAGTAGTGCAACCTTTATACAACGGCTTCTCTGCATCGCTTACCAACCTCTCAAACATCTTGGGACAATCTTGAAGATCTTCTTCAAGTGTTTCTGCAATCTCTTCGACTCGATCGCAATCGTATGTATCCCTACCATTGTCCTTTGAAGTAGAGGTCGTATTGTTCTGGGGTTCAACATTCTCGTTACTTATCTCACCGTGTAATGTCCAACATGTGTAACTTCGATCAATTCCATGTCTCATTAAATGAGATTCCAACTGAACCGCGTCAATTCGACGCCCATAACAGCAACCTAAGCAAGGACATGTGATCCTACTGGGGTCTTTGGCGTGTTCAACAGCAAACTTAACGAAGTTCGATACCCCATTCTCGTACTCTTTTGACAATCGATTAACAGACATCCAATTTTTATCCATAATAATTGAGTAGTCTAAGCAAAAACAGATAATACCTGTAAAGAATGCACTAACTTCTAAGAAAGCTATACAGTAGGATGCTTGGAAACGATCACAACCTTGCTCTTCACAGGTAACCCCTATAACAGACAAAATATAAATTTTATTAAAATCATATTAATAATTTACGAAACAAAAATACTAGATAATCCACCAAAATATATCATATTAAAAATACTAGATAATCCTTAAACCAAAATAACATATCAACATATAAAACCATCAACATATAAAACCATAACAACATATATATCTCTCACTTTTTCCTTCCTTTTTTGATTATAATAATTCTTTATCCACAATTCCAAAACTTTCTACCACCTAGCCATTAACAACACTAACATTCATCATCATATAAACTCATCACTAATTTATTGGTTCTATTCACCTTATTTCTAATTTTACTCTTGTTCAAAATTTATCAGTTGAATCAAAATATATAAAAATCATGTCTCATCAACAGAGAGGAACAATAGGCAACCACCATTTTCAATAAATCTAGCATATATCAAGTTTCAAAGAAATATATAACAATGGTGAAAAGATTAATAAAAAAGAAAACCATAGTAAAACTACACATACCGTAAGAATGTTGGAAATGCAACGGTGGCGAAAACGGACGAAAACGGACGGTGAACGGAGGCGAAAACGAACGGTGAACAGCGGCGAAAACGAATGGAAGACGGCGGCAAAAACGGACGGTGAACGGCGGCGAAAACGAATGGAAGACGGCGGCGAAAACGGACGGCGACAACAGCTTCAACGGAGGGCGAAAATGGAAGATAGGGCAATGGAGAAATGAAGAAATGAAGAAGAAAACGAAACACGCGACTGTTCTGTTTCGTTTACAATTCTGGAGGGTATATAAAAATTATTATACTAATACCTTTAGCAGCGCTTTTTAAAGGCCTTTAGAAGCGCTTTAAAAAATGCTTTCATAGGGTGCCTTAGCAATGACATATAGCAGCGCTTTATAGAAAAAGCGCTCTCGTAGGGTCCCCCTTTAGCAGCGCTTTTAAAAAGCGCTTTCAAAGGGTCCTCCTTTAGCAGCGCTTTTTAAAAGCGCTTTCTTAGGGTCCCCTTTTAGCAGTGCTTTTTAAAAAGCGTTGTCTTAGGATCCCCCTTTAGCAGCGCTTTTTTAAAAGCGCTGTCTTTGGTAGGTAATTTTTTTTCTTTTTTTTTACTGACTTTTTAGTAGCGCTTTTTTAAAAAGCGTTGTCTTTGTATGCGCTGCTAAAAGTCATTTCTGGCGTAGTGATAATTCTTTTCAGATACCTTAGTATCCTCTTCGTTGCTACTAAGTGTGATACCTTTGGATTCTGCATGAATATACTCACCATACCTACATTGTAAGCTAAATCAAGCCTTGTGTGACAAAGGTATCTTAATTACCCAATAAGTCTTTTGTAGTGTGTTGGGTCGACATAATATTTATAAGAGTTTTCCTATAGTTGTAGTATTGGCTCATCACGTGTCAAAGTCGAATTGCAATCTTTCATCTCAAATCTCTTGAGTATCTCGCTTGCATATCTTATATTATACATTATCAAGCCTCTACTACTCTTCTAGAATTTGATGCAAAGAAAGTATGAAATTTTTCCCAGATCAAACATTTCGAAATGAAAAACCAATCAAATTTCACCATGTTCTTTGTTGAGGGTTTTATGTTGACAAACCAATATTTCCTTCTAGTAATGTGTTATGACCATCTTGAGTCCAAGTATCATTGGTCTTAAAAAATTTCTTCATCTCTTGTTATGACCATCAACAACATCTCTTCTTCTTCATGTTTTGCAAACTTTTTGCATCATTTTCTTGATTCTTTTGCTTTTCATGACAACCACTAGAACAATGGTCATACCTCTGACAATTAAAATGTTGAATGTGAATTTTGTCAGGTTTCTTCCACGACCTATTCCTTTACTAGTAGAACCTCCACCGTGGTTACTTTGGTATGTGGGGTTTATCTGGTTTGAAGCATTTTCTCTTTGTTGGTTTTCTCTACCATTCAAACTATTGTAGCCTCCTCTACCTTTGTTATTGAACCGTTTTTCTTTTCATTTCTTTTCTCTCATTGATTGTGCCTATAAAGTCAGGTCACTCTTCGACTTGCTTGCTCTTTCAGACATTCTTTGTTCATGATATTCAAGTGTCCCTTAAAGCTCTTCCTTTGTCATTATTGATAATTTTTTTCGGTTTTCTAAGGCTACTACCACGTAGTCGAGCTTCGAAACCAACGACCTTAAGATCTATGCGGCAACTGTTCTTGATGTCAACGCTTCTCCACATATCTTGATTTGATTCACTACTTTTGCAACACAAGTGAAGAAATCAATTATGTTTTCACTTTTTCCCATTTGAAGTTTCATACGTTCTTTTGTGAGTTTGTAACCTCGCATCTTTGATATTTTCAGCGCTTCCAAACGATTTCTCCAAGATTTGCCATGCTTTTTTTGTCGATTCTACATGTCTGGCCTTTTTGAAACTATATTGATTAACGCATTGATAAATCATAATGAGAACGTTATAATCTTTCTTCTTCAATTTTCTGTGCGCAACTTTTTCTTCACCTGTCGCATTCTCTACAAGTGATGTCACTCCCTTCTTCCCAAGATTCCAAAGATCCTAATAACAAAAAACGAACTTTATCTGCTTGCACCAATTATCTTAACTCTAATTCTTTATAATTGGGATACTCGTCGGAAAATTCCCATTTGAGTGATTCCTTGTGTTATGCTTCCCAATAATTACACAATTAATGCTCTAGATAGCATATGTTAGAATTACACCAAACATATGGAGAATTCTAAATTAATATTGACGAACAAGAATCAATCTTTCTGATTTATTACTCCTATTGTTCATCACTCTTTACTGAAGTAAATCAACCACACCTTGATTTCAAGATAATTTTGTTGCACAATGATTATTGAAGAAGAAAAGAAAAAAAAATGAATTTGGGAAGAAAAGAGAATTTAGGGTGTGAGAGAAAAGGGGAAGAAGAATATTTCTACAGAATTTCTCTTTGCTCTCAAATTGAAAATCTACTGATAGTAATATGTGGAAAAGTATGATCTACTCTAAAGAGAAATTATTTCAAAGGTTGTTGTTGGAAGATAGGGAGTGGGAAGAACACTGAGATTTGGGAAGACTAATGGCTACCATATCAAAGCAGGTTTAAATCCTAACTTTAAAATCTTTTGAATCTAAAATATTTTGGATTAGAGTCCTTATTGATCATGATAGTCAAACTTGGAACACTCAACTCATCAATCAAACTTTTCTTCCATATGATAGTGAAAGAATTATTCAAATTCCTTTTGTTAGTTTATGCGTGGTCTCTAAGATGGGGAATTAGATTTATTAGACTTTTCTCAATTTTAAGTGTTAGCACTGGGTTTGTTATTTTTCAAAAATGATATGAAAGTAAATATGCTGAAAAATAAATGCAGACAGTAAAAGACTCAATGATACATTCTGGTTTCCCTCACAATTCGAAAGTACTTCAGTCCCCTCACTCCCCGTGAGAGATTTCCACTATGTCAGATCTTTGTACAAGTATTACACCAAGATCTATCCAGAAATCTTCTAACATAAACAACACAATCAATAAGGGCAATCCCCTTATGGTTTTTACAAAGTGCAACAAGAGAACAATCCTCCCTTATTCCCTTTCTTGCTTCCAACAATCTTGGACAACAAGAAAATTACAACAATCTGAATTTTTACAAGTGTTTCAAGTTGTATAAAAATGTATATTCAATTCCTATAATTGATCTTCTCTATCATGTAGGCAATTCCTAATATGTAGTACAAGTGCTTAATGATTTATGTAGTTAACACTATTTGAAAATGTAATGAAATTGATGTGCAGAAGTTTCAACAAAAAGTTATGCAAAGAACACTTGATTTTGAAAATAAGAGAATATAAGTTTTGAATTTCTATGAAAGAGAGATAAGTTTGAATTCTGAAAAGTATGATTTATATAGAGCCTTAACACCTCTGTAAAAGTGTACAAATACATGAAAAGATGTCATGGTTCAAAAAGGCTTTTAAAAATTCGTTTGCCTCATAATTTTCATGAAAAAATACCACTGGTTCTGTATTAATCGGTTAACCTATAATGGTTAATCGATTACACCTGATACATTTTCAAAGATTAAAGTACTTTTACATTTTGAGAAAATTGTGCAAATTGTGGCAGCTTTAATGTGCTATTACGCCGGTTTCAAATGTCATAATTTACCAAATACAGAATAGTTAATTTAAAAATCATTTTAAAAGATTCATGAAAGGTTTAAGATGAAAATGCATGATTTTTATGGAAAATTAAGATATATATACTTGAATAGAAATACATATTCAACCATCTTGATTTTTTCATTAATTTTTCTAAATTTTTTTATAATTTGAACTTGATTGCTCTAGTCTTCAAGCTTTGACTCTTCTTTTTATTGATGTGTTTGTCTTCATCAAAAAATAACCAATGATAAGAAGAACTCTTCTCCACACCTTTAGGAAACAGTGAGAAAGATGATGTTATTGTATGGATGGCCACTAAGGATGGTAATTATATTGTCAGATCAGGCTACCACTAGTTCAACCATTATTATAAAATATATTTATCGTAACATGTTATTACCTTTAGACTGTAATAGTTGTTCATAACATAATGGCTCAAAATGGGCGAGCTTACTGCAGAAGGAACATTTATAAATACGACGATTTAATTTCTTCCTATTTTTGAAACTGTTACTAGATGATATATTTGGTTTAAACTCTAATACAGTTTTATTTAAGGAAAGCCTTTGTACACTTACTTAAGGTTTCATGCATATCTTTAAATTCCTTCTTCATTGAGATACAAGTATCAAAGTTCTTATATTGGTTTCTAATATCGGAATTTTCATAACTTAACCTTCTATTGCTATTTTCTAAAAACTCAATATACTCTTTAAGCTATATATTACTCTTTTTTAAGTTATCATTTTCTTTGATTAACTTAACATTAAATTTAAATAACTTCTTATAGGAAAGAGTTGTTTCCTTACAATGATTTTCTTCACCAGAAACTTTAAAACAAACATGTTATTTGTTTGAATTCTCCAATGATCTCTTGCAGGTTTCCTTGTACGAATCTTCATATTTTTATCGTGATGAAACTCTAACGATTTTGTGTGATGGATCTCATTCATCATTCTTCTTTCAAAGTTTCTAATACATGAGGCTTCTTTCATCTTCATAGTTTGAGTTAAATATTATCCTTGATGAATCTTCTTCATAATTAGCTAAAGAATCTTCTTATGATCGTCCGTCCATTCATATTATTTTTTCAAATGAAACCACTGTAGTTGATTTTAAATCTTTTTCTTAGAAAGAATCTCTTAATGAAGTTTATGATGATTCTTCTAGAGTTCTTAAGTTTATTCATTTATCTTTGAATAGTTTTATCAACTCGTTTAATTTTACCAAGAAATCTTCTTTCCTATATTTTTCATCAAAATTACAAACACTTCCACATCTTGATCATCATTTTTCTGATTTCAATTATTAACTCTTAGATATTTTTTAGATATGAAAATTCTAATATATCCTGCAAGGTTTCCAATTGTTAAGCATCATCAATGAAGATAACATTCATATTCATTTAATGTTCCAACTTCCTAAATCTAAGTGTTCATTATCTCTTGTTTGATACTTTACTCGCACTTATTTATTTACCGATGTTTAAGCTTTTGGTATTTATGGCTTTCGGGCATCCGGTGTTTAAGCTTTTGGTATTTATGCCCAAGAAGAAGTTTTATTGCTTTATCATTTTTGTAGGGAGAGAGAAAGGTTGAAGAAGAAGAAGTTTTTAGACCTTATCTCGAGGGGGATAGATGTTTAAATGAGGTTCAATATGTTTGCAATTTGTTCCTCGCCGTAGAAGTTGCCTTAAAACCTTTGAGTATTTTGCAATATGTTTAAATGAGGTTCAATATGCATGTGGTACCAATCATCAAAGCTCGATGGACAGTGGGCCATCAACCCTCCATAGATCCCCATCAATAGGATCGATTCTACTAGAAAACCGGAGCATATCAAAACATTTCACATCCACACAATGGAATTGAAGCCAAAGTAATCGAGTTGGATGCACATGAATGCATGATGCACACGTCACAATAATAATCCTCATAATACAACATATAGTGCATCATCATTCATCATACTCATCATCATCACACAAATCATCACGTCTCGTGTTATCATATAATTCACCAAATCATGGTAATTTCATCATGTCAATTCAATCAATACATCATAGGGGTCATTAGGGCATCCGATGTTTAAGCTTTTGGTATTTATGGCCAAGAAGAAGTTTTGTTGCTTTATCATTTTTGTAGGGAGAGAGAAAGGTTGAAGAAGAAGTTTTTAGACCTTATCTCGAGGAGGATAGATGTTTAAATGAGGTTCAATATGTTTGCAATTTGTTCCTCGCCGTAGAAGTTGCCTTAGAACCTTTGAGTATTTTGGTTCTTTGACTAAATGGTGAAACAACTAGTTCAAGCGACAACTGATAAGGATGTGGCTATGAATGAAGTGAATACATATTTGGAGCTCTGATAAGCAGAATGAAGAGTTGGAAAAGGCTTTGATGGAGTCTCAAGATATTCAACGGAAGACCGAGGTCAACCTTACCAACATGCGCGAGTAAAATCTTTCACTTTGTAAAGAGTTATCCAAATCCTTGCATAAAGGTTTTTCTCTAGTCATGAAAGCTTTGAAAATTCTCTTCATCAAGTTGAATATTTTTATTCGACTCGTTTCATCTCTCGATCTCAGGTTCGTCTTAACTAGATAATTGAAGACGGGTATGTGGTTCCTTTATATGGGTAGTTTTTTTAGGCTAGTAGATGTAAACCTGGTGTATGTGGATCTTCACATGTAATACATATTTTTAAATATATTTTATTTTTGTTTATTTTTATATAACACATACCTTTGCTTATAGAGTTTGAGTTTTTCCCATTGAGTTACATGCTCAGATTGCATTGAACGTCTACATAGATCGAGTCTGACCATTGGTTGATACCCATTCCTATTCCCCCAGATGAAAACTCGGTTCGAGGTTGACGTATCACTGAACCTATCACTATTTCCAGAGTGGTTAGCTATCGAGAAACTATAGGTTAGTTATGTTCCATTTTAGGATGTGTTTGTCATGCTCGTGTGTTGATGTCGTGGGGTTTTGATAACTTTATTCATACTCTTTTAACATTTATAACTACTCCCCGGTTTTGGTTATGGGGCTTTGATACTTCTAGACATACCACAGGCTCGTCTCTACCCTTAATGATAAAAAGGAAAAACGATTTAGTGATAAATTCCTTCTTTATTTCAATAGTTGTATACATGACATGTTTTCTTTTACAATAAAATCGAATTAAAGGGATAACATTGTCAGGTGACTTCTGCCACCGCTTGTTTGTCCATGGAGTTGGCGTTGCCTTACGATTAGTCAGGGTACCTTCTTGGTCAGAGGATAGATTGTCATATCCTTTACCTGCTTAATCAACGGTGCCACATTGATTTCTATAGCTGTAGCTTCACCTTCGTTCTGATTCTATTGTAAATTTTGATAAATCATGTTAGCTCTTATTAGTTGAGCAAATTCGTTAGCAACAATGACAACATGGGTGAATCCCACAAAGTAAAATTCGATAAAACTAAATACAATTCTTATTTCTTTCACCACCAATATTCGGTCAACTGGACTGACTAAGTACAATTCAGACGTTAGTTTTGATATCAAGTAGTTCCAACCCTTTTTCAATCGCAGTTAAAGGAAATCGAATCGTAGTCATTTCTATTAAGTCTAATGTCAATCACCACCGGACCATCTAAAGTTTGATAACTAAACACAATTCTAAAAAAAAATTAGCACAATCGTTTTTCTCTCTTAACTTATGAGATATAATAACTAATCTCAATTAAGCCACCAATTTTAAGAAAGCAAATTTGCTAGCACAATGATTTTTTTTTTCTTATTAAAATTTATTTATTTTTAAATGTGAACAAACTAAAATTACTTAACCGTTTCTTTTTCTTATTAAAAATTATTTATTTTTAAATGTGAACAAACTAAAAATACTTAACCGTAAAAAAACTCAAAAACTTAAATATAAATAAAAAGAAAAACATATATATACATGGACTTGTCCATAACTATCAAAACTTTCTATAAATTTTTTGCTTTAAATTGATAAGTGCTAAGAGATATAAACTTTAAATAACAAAAAAAACCTAACTTTTTTGTTTCAAAATTAAATTTGTTAAGGACAAATTCGAGCTCTCTCTACAATTTGTTTTTTTATGACCTATAATAATTATTTGTTGATATTTGCAGGAAATAGAATGACATCAAACTTATAATATCATGATGATTCTGAGACATCATAAAATATTGATAATAAGAAAAGACTATTGATACAACTCTAATATCTCAAATACTATACGAGACTCAAACCTCAATTGGTAGCTTTCAAAACCAGAACAGTGTCCAATGCAACAAACATAACATTTGCATTTGGCACAGATAGTTAAATTATCATGAAGCATTTGCCATAAAACATTCATACACTCCCAAGAAAGAACATACCACCAATAAATAAACACGTAAAATCCAAAATAAAATCACTATGTTCCGAAACTTGGTGCATAAAAATTTCAATTGTTCACACAAAGACACACAATTAAAGCAGAAACACAAATGAAATAGCCCTGCCACCGTCGATCTAGAACCCAGTTCTGAGAACAAGAGCTACCAGAGGAAGGTGCAGACTTCACACTTACTCTAGAAAACAAATTAACTAGACAAAAACTAAAAGTACTAAGAACAGAACATTTATAATCATAACAGTAAAACACCCCGGTTCATTTCTTTTTTATCTTATTAGCTGCTCCGGTAGGTTCCTTCTTCTCCACAGCCTTGATGACCCCAACAGCCACAGTTTGACGCATGTCTCTGACAGCAAAACGGCCAAGTGGCGGATATTGAGAGAAAGTCTCAACCACCATGGGCTTGGTTGGAACCATCTTAATAATACCAGCATCACCATTCTTTAAGAACTTGGGCTCCTTCTCAATCTCTTTGCCAGATCGACGGTCAATCTTGGTAACCAGTTCAGCAAACTTGACAGCAATGTGGGAGGTGTGGCAGTCAAGAACAGGGGCATAGCCATTTCCAATCTGGCCGGGGTGATTCATGATGATCACTTGAGATGTAAAATTAGCAGCCTCCTTAGCCGGGTCATCCTTGGAGTTTGAGGCAACGTAACCACGCTTGAGATCCTTGACAGCAACATTCTTCACATTAAATCCAACATTGTCACCCGGAAGGGCTTCAGCGAGAGCTTCATGGTGCATCTCCACAGACTTGACTTCAGTTTGCAGTCCAGTTGGCCCAAAAGTGACCACCATTCCAGGTTTTATAGTACCCGTCTCAACACGCCCCACAGGCACAGTTCCA
>OZ012741.1:28723443-28783187 GCA_963859935.3 Lathyrus sativus
GTGATGTACTGTGTCTCAGCGCGTCATTTTCCCCAGTGTGTTTCTTCTCGTGGCGTCTGTCTCGGTGTCGTCATGTTTCGTCAGCATTTTCGCATTCATTATTCCAGCATACGCATCATATCATAGTCATGGCATCATCTGCATTAAGTCGTTCCAGTTTTGTCCATAGCATTGCATATCGTCGCATATAAGGGCAAAATTTTCGGTTATCTATATTTAAATCTCTCCACCACGATTCCACGAGTCTCTGTCACTCAAATCGTCCGGTGTAGCCATTTAAATAGGGGCAACTGTAATACCCCAAATTTTACCCTTTCTTTTTTATTTTTATTTTAAATTCTTATTAACTTAATAAATTAACCTTTTTTTTAAATCTTGTTTTTTTAACTAATAATAATTTAATTAACCTTTTTTTTTTATTAACTTTTTTTTTTCTTTTTTCTATTTAGTTTATTTATTTAAGTCATTTTAAGCTCTTCTTACTAACTTTTAGGATTTAGATTAAAATTTAACTTTTTTTTCTTTTCTTTAAAGAGTAAATTTTTTATAACCTTTTTTAAATTAATTTCTAACACTTTTTTTTAATCAAATTCTAATACTTTTTTTTAAATAAAAATCTAATACTTCTTTTTAAAATTAAATCTTTTTTCTAACTTTTTTAAAGTTAAATATTTTTTTTTCTAACTTCTTTTTAAATTTAAATCTTTTTTCTAACCTTTTAAAGCTAAATCTTTTTTTCTAACTTTTTTAAAACTAAATCTTTTTTTTCTAACTTTTTTAAAGTTAAATCTTTTTTTCTATTTTTTTTTTTTAAAAAATCAAATCTTTTTTCTAACTATTTTAAAAGTTAAATCCTTTTTTTTTTCTACCTTTTAAAGTTAAATCTTTTTTCTAACTTTTTTAAAGTTAAATCTTTTTTTCTAACTCTTTTTAAAAATTAAATCTTTTTTTTTTCTCTAACTTCTTTTTAAAATTAAATCTTTTTTTCTCTAACTTCTTTTTAAAATTAAATCTTTTTTTTTCTAACTATTTTAAAAATTAAATCTAACCTTTTTTTTATAAATTAAATCTATCCTTTTTTTTTTAAAAATTAAATCTAAATCTTTTTTTGACACCTTTATTTTTCAAATTAAAATTCTAAATTCTTTTTAAAATTAAATTCTAACGCCCTTTTCTTTTTCTTTTTTTTAAATTTTAAATTCCTTTTAAAATAATTCTAACATTTTTTAAAACCAACATTCAAATATTTTTTTTTTATTATTCTAACTCATTTTTTTTTTTTAAACTCTAATTTTTATTTAACTTGAAACTCTAATCTTCTTTGCTAACTTTTTAAATTTAAATCTCAACACTTTTTTAATCTAATTCAATCTTAATGAATTCCAGATAGAGTTAAATCAAATCAATCAGATCAATCATCATCATAAGAAAATCAGATCTAAATATCAACATCACCATCATTGAATCAAATCTGAAATCATCATAAAAATTCATTCAAATCAAATCAGAGATTGAAAAAGATTGAGATATTCAAATTAAATCTGAGATTAAAAAAAAAGATTTAAAAATCAAGTATAAAAGGGACGAAAATCATAACAAGAAGGAGGGAACTTTTTTCGTAAAATCCAAGCAAACTCCGTCAAAAATCCTCTAGCCTCAGGACAAAGCATCATCGGCCATCATCATTCCGTAAGGATCAAAAAATATAATTACAATTTTTGTGTTGCTTTTCATGTTTTTCAGGAAAAAGAGATGAAGAAGACAAATCGGCGGTCATGCAAAAGAAGAAGAAGATAACATCCGTGAGAGGCAAACAAGAAGGAGAGGAACACACGCAAACTCAGAGAGCAGAGAGAAGAAGAGTGATGACCGGCCCAACCCTCTTTTTTATTATTTATTGTTTTTCCATTTGTTATTTTATTTTGTTTATCTTTTTTAAAAAAAATCAAGAAGACCCTTTCTTTTTTATAACCAAAAACCTTTTTCAAATTAATTAAAACTCTTTTTAAATAAAATAATCAAATGTTTTTTCAAATAATAAAACTTTTTTATAACTTTAAAGTAAAACGTGTTTTTAACTAACATTAAGATTTTTTAAATTAAACCAATTGTTTTTTTTAATGATTAAATCTTTTTTTCAAAATATTATCACTAAAACTCCTTTTTTAGAATAATTAACCAAACTTTCACTTTTTTATTAATAAATTTTTTTAAAACTCAAAACTCTTTTAATTAAAATTAATCTCTCTTTTCACAAATTTAAATCCTTGGTTAAAAAGACCATAAAAGTCCTCCAAAATTCATACGGTTTGTTTCTCGTTCAATTTTGATTTCGTTTTCGTCTAACCCCACATACTGACATTTTTGTTTGTTTTGTTTCTTGCAGCTATTATGTTCAATTTGAAACTTATTTTCGGTTTTATATTTAGCTATTATAATTGTAACTGCTTATGGGATGTAATTGTGCGAGACAATTGTCGCATTTATCTTTCCGCACTTTATTTTCTGCCGTTGTATGTATATTCAATTTCATCGCATCTTTATAATTAATTTCACTCCTCCGAAGGAATTAGGTCTAGCCGTTTGACCGCCGTGTCAGTAGTCCTCAACTTCAAACCCTTGCGACCTCACAAACCCTAATTTTCACAAATGCCTCGCCGCAGGCAAGATTACAATTTTACCCCTAGCATTAGGTCAAAGAGCCGCCGCGCTCATTTTAGGGTTTCCCGCCGCGGAATCCCTAACCTAACCTAATTTAACCCTAATTACAACTTAACATTTCAATGTAGAGATTTGGAGTTTCTACACTCCACGTAAGCGTGTCCTTAAGATGCGTTTATTCCCCTTGAGACCTTGACCACAGTCAAGAAGTTTCTAACCTCCCTATTGAGGGGAACTACGATTACTCTGATTCCACTCCCGTAAGGATACGTAGGCACAAGATGCGATGTCTTGCCGAGTAAACTTAGAATTAACCCCTTAGGTCTCTCTTCTCACTTTTAATCCTTTGTACATATATCTTAAGCAAATGAATAAAGCAAATAGTAAGCATTTGAACAAAAGGTTCCTGTAGAGTACTACAGAAGTTTAGGGTGCTAGTACCTTCCCTAAACTTAACCAACCCCCGAACCCTAGATCTTTCCCCGCATTGTGTTTACGATGCAAAAATAGGTTTTCCCTCTTTTGACCTTTTCCTTCGGATAAATCAAAGAGCGGTTGTGAATTGAATTGCGATTCAAACTCATTAATAGTTTGTGATCCTATTTCCACCGCAACAAGAGAGAAGTTGGTCTGCTTTCTTATCTTTTTCTTTGTTGTATTGACATGTTTTGTTTGACTTGCTTGATGCATTAGAATAAGTCCATATCTAGAATAGGTAGAATCTAGGAGCATGATTGCACTAGAGGTTGAGTTGCTCCCTCTGCTTGTATTATTACTGTGTGGCTTTGCTTGCGGGTATTCGGTAGAGCCCAGCTCCCTTGCCCATGTGGTTTGTTTGCCTGATTTCATTTTATTTCATTTTCTTCTGTATGATTGCAGTTTACTGTTATTGCTTGATAGCATGTTGTTTTACTTTCAGTATGATTACTGTTATCCATTCTGGCTTGAGGTTGAGATGAGCTTGTGGAGGCTGAAGCCCCACACACATTTCCTCCCTCACTTGCATTGCATGCATTTTACTGTTAAGCTGATGCTTTGTCTGTTTTGGTGTATCATTGACATGATCCCTTAGGACTCTCATTTCCTTTGATAAGGGAGTGATGATAGAACTTTAGGTTGAAACCTATGCATGATAACTTCTAGGAGTTCCCTATTCAAACCTCAACCATAGGATGAATCCATGGCATGACAACAGTAGGACTTGATAGTCTCCCTCCTAGTTGGGCCCGTTCTCTTCTCATCTCAAAATAGTTTAAGATACAGTAATCATGAATGGTTTCTTTCGTACGTTACGAGCCTTAAGCTATCTGAGAAAGGATTGTGGGAGAGTTTCTTTTCCATAGTCTGGATGTTTAGTATGGTACCCTTTGGGTGACATGCGACGCATTCACTCTCAGGTCATAGTCTCTAGTGCGATTGAAATCGCAAACACAATAAAAAAGACTTCTTTCGTAAAAGACAGGAAATAAACCGTAGTTTCCCGAACTATGTGAGCTCTGATCTCTCATACCTGTTGAGAGTACGTAGGCACAAGATGGCGATGTCTTGGCGAGCTACCTTCCCCCATAATCTGTCGTAGGCCGAACTACGTTGACTCTGATTTCTCGTTCTCTGATGAGAATACGTAGGCATAAAGTGCGACGCTTTGCCGAGTCATTTTCTTTTCTGTTTCAGCCAGCCTTGATAGGTAGATAGAATAAAACCAACCCGTCCAAGTAAACACAACAAGCATGGATACCGTCGAGTACGACGGACGTGAGGGGTGCTAATACCTTCCCCTTGCGTAACCGACTCCTGAATCCAGACAACGGTTGCGATGACCTTGTCTTACCCTTATTCGTCAGGTTTTTCCGATCGTTTCCTTTCCCGTTCTGAGGGATAAATAATGAAAGGTGGCGACTCTTCTGTTTTGCCGGCACCTTATTTTCGCGCAGGCGACAGCTGGCGACTCTGTTGGGGACTCCAACGGTTCCCTATGCGAGTCAATCCTAACGCTTGTATGTTTACTTATTGGGTTGCGTTTATTTATCTCATTTTACTTCTCGCACTTTATTTCCCGCATTTTATTTTCAGTATAATATGATTATTTGTGGTGTTGTGGGATGGGAGTCCTGATGAGTGAGAAGCCAGACCCAGGCTTGAGTGCACCATAGACTTAGAGTGGAAATTAGTGGGCGCGTGCTTGCTTTGTAGGCACTAGTGTCTCATGAAATCCACGCTCAGACGAGGTTCATCCGGTTGGCTTCTCTTTCAACCCTTTGGGTTGAGACGGTTGCTGGTTTGGTGGATTGTCGACTCCGGGGACCGATCATTTGTGATTCAGCTAAGTGAGGCCGCTTTATGAGCTGGTGATGCCACACCTTCTGGGTATCGTATCACCCCTCTTGAAAGTCTGTGACGCTGATGAACGCATAGGATGTCGTACCTTGAGTCAGTTTAGGTCCATACCTGTGAGCAGGGTTGGATTTATTGCAGGAAACCTTGACCTTCAGACCACCTGGTTTTTCTTGACAGCGAATCAGTTTTGTTGGTACCAGGGTTTCTCAGTTGCAGATTTGTCTGTTCTTGATAGAGCAGGTTTTGATCAGAGGATCTTATTATCAGATGTTGTTTGTTCTTGATAGAGCAGATTTTTGGGGTCTGAAGATCTCATCAGCAGATGTTGTTTGTTCTGGATAGAGATGATTTTTGGGGTCTGAAGATCTCATCAGCAGATGTTGTTTGTTCTTGATAGAGCAGATTTTTGAGTGGGGTCTGAAGATCTCATCAGCAGCTGTATGTTTGTTCTTGATAGAGCAGATTTTTGATTGGGGTCTGAAGACCTCATCAGCAGATATTTCTTGATCATACATCAGAGGTCCTTATTATCAGACATTTGTTCTTGACAGAACAAAATTATGATCCTATGTATATGGCCCTATTAGATGGTTGTTCTTGGCAGATCAGATCTGTGGTCCTACACCGGGGTTTTCTTCTTATCAGTGGTCGTGGTTTTGTTGATACAGAATCTCTACAACAACAGTTGCTTTGGCCTCTTATTGCATGATTGCATTTTGCATTAGTTTGCATATTCATTTGCATTTCATTAACGTGTGTCTGTGTTGCAGGTACCGTTTTCCCCGATCCAGGATTTCTTGCCTCCTATTGTATTATTATGGGTTCTCTGAGGAAGACCGTGGCTTACAAGTTCCCTACCCCTGATGTGGTTAAGCTGACTGGTTTGATAGCTCTAGCAGGTGATTCTGTGAAGGATGAGTTCAGAAAATCTTATGGCAGGTTGCTCAGTTTGGTTGTAAACCTTCTGCATTCGAGTTGAATGGGTTGCACGCTCTGCTGCAGTTCTACGACCCTCCGCTGAGATGTTTCACTTTCCAGGATTTTGTTCTCGCGCCTACGCTGGAAGAGTATGCTGATTTGTTAGGTGTGCCTATCAAGAGGCAGATGCCTTTTGTTCACATGGATGTTGAGCCTGATCTGGCTGGTTTAGCTCCTTCACTTCATTTGGACGCCTCTGAGTTAGTATTGACTAGTTGGAACAAGGTTCCTGGGTTTTCCTTGCAGTTTCTGGTGGTTAAGGCTCAGCAGTGTGCCAAGGACGGATGTTGGGACGCGTTCAATGCCATCCTCGCTCTATGCATATATGGCATTATTCTGTTCCCTAACATGCCCGATTTTGTAGACTTTGATGCGTTTCACATCTTTGCTTCAGGGAATCCAGTCCCTACCTTGATAGGAGATGTCTATCACTCAGTCCACTATAAAAATGAGAACAGGAGGGGGAAGAATGTCTCGTGCTGCGTACCCTTGCTGTACAAATGGCTTGATAGTCATCTGCCCAAGAGGGGTCCTTTTGTCTTGTCTGCAGCCACAGCTGAGTGGCCTGAGCGTCTGATGAGTTTATCTGCAGAGGACATTGACTGGTTCTACAGAGATAGGTTGGGTACTGAGGTGATCTTCAATTGCAGCGGGTTTCCAAATGTACCTTTGATAGGTAGGAAGGGCTGTATAAACTACAATCCGTCGTTGTTGGTCCGCCAGTTCGCGTATGCTTTGAGAACTCCGCCGAAGGATGAAGAGGTGCAGGAATCTCTGTACCTCACGGGTATTCTAGAGGGGGATCTGTTGTCCAAGCTTCAGCATGCGTGGAATGGTATCAGTAAGCGAGGAAAGCCATTGCTGGGAAAAAGCAACAATCAAGCCTACCCTCCGTATTTGACTTGGATCAGAGCCAGGGCCAATGCTATAGGGATGTCGTTTCCTCATGCCAAGCCAGAAAGTCCTCCAGTGATTGAAGAGCCTACTACTGTGCCCATTCAGCAGCATAATCGGGTGTTAGCCGAGCGGGATGAATTGAAGCGGGCGAACGAAGAATTGGAGAAGGAATTGGCTCAGCTCCAAAGCGAGAGGAACGAAGTCGTTCATTCTTTCAAAAGGCAGACGGAGCTGGTGAAGCAGCTGGGTACAGACCTGACTAAGCAGATAGTCGAGCGTGAACGCATGGGTCGAGACTTCAAAGCTGTCAACGACGTACTGGCTACGAAGAAACAGCACTTGGACGAGGCATATCAGAGGATATCCAAGTTCAACCAGCACTGGAAGGCTTCCCTGGCCACCAGGAAAGAGCGGGAGGACAAGCTGATACTGCAGATCTCCAAGCTGGAAGCCCAGGTGAAGGACAGGGAGCAGAGGTTTGATGAAGAAACCGCCCGCAGATACGCCGCTGAAGGCCAGCTTAACAAAGCTCTTGCTAACCTGAAGGAGCGCAAGCTGACGTTTGAGTCCAAAAAGCGGAAATTAGAAGATTGCTTCGGTGAAGGAGCATGGGAAGGTTCGGTTGAAGGACTTCAGTATACCATTGTGCAAAGGGAATTGCTCGTCGAGGGGTTGCTCACTCTGCCAGATCATCCAGAGACGAAGGAGTTGTTAGAAGAGTATCGCGCCCGTGGCCGTACTTGACTAGTTGTATTCCTTTTGTTTTGATCTTTGTTGTATGCTGACCATCACCAGGCTTGTTGGCTGAGGTCACGCTGTTGATTCATCTTGTACTCGCTGATGCTATGTACTACCTTGATAGGCTTTCTTTATATATGAGATTGTTGTTTCCATGATTGGACTCGGACTTCTTCTTCTTATTATTATCAGCACTGGCACTCAGGCACTAGGATCGGGGGAAATCTCCCAAACACACAGACACACGCATGCATTTGCATGAAGCATTTGCATGACGCACATTTTGTTGTTTTTCCTAACCCTTTAGTGTTTACAGGTTTTTTCAGGTTTACAGGTGTCCCAGGCTGTTTCCGGTGACTCCAGGATTGATCAGAGACTAAATCACCGTTATCCAACTAGAGCTAATCAGACCAGGATCATGGATCAAGTGCAGACAGATGTTCAGGAGCTCCGCGAGAGGATGGATTGCTTCATGGATTTTGGTTCAGCCTTTGATCTCCAGGGTTGATAGCAACGGCATACTCCACGGTGGGGTCGTGCCTGCTCCTCCACCAGTTGATACTCCGCAGAATGGTGTCCCCGTGGCCGGGGGCAATGGCAGTGCTAATGGCAATGTGATGGCCAACATCGGACTCAATACGACGGGCGTCGGTAATGGGAGTCTGGGAGCTAATGTCAACATCGGGCCGGGTAATGGCAATGCAGGCGTCGGGAATCTGTTGGTGCCTCAACCATGGCTTGAGGATCATCAGGATGATGTGTTCTCTCAAAGAGGTGCTGAGGGGGAGCTGAATGCTGAAGCGCGGCTCAGATTCAAAGCACTTGAAGATAAAATGAGAGATATTGAGAATCAGAATACTTTGGGCGTTGATATGTCCAAGCTGGGATTAATTGCTGACTTCAAGGTACCTCCTAAGTTCAGGGTGCCTGACTTTGAGAAATATAAGGGCACCACCTGCCCTCGTGTCCACCTTAGATCGTACTACAGGAAGATGTCTGCTTATTCCGAAGACGAGAAGTTGCTGATGCACTTCTTCCAAGACAGTCTTTCCGGGCCATCCCTCGAGTGGTACATGGGTCTATAGCCCACTAGCGTGCGCACATGGAAGGACCTCGCTGAAGCGTTTGTCCACCATTACCAGTACAACAGCGACTTGGCCCCGAACCGAGTCCAGCTCCAGAACCTGTCGCAGAGAAATAATGAAGGATTTAAGGAGTACGCCCAACGGTGGCGTGAGTTGGCAGCTCGGGTTCAGCCGCCGATGGTTGAACGAGAGCTCGTGCAGATGTTTGTGGCTACCCTCCCAGGGGTTTACTATGAAAAGTTAGTCAGCGGTATGTCTGGGACGTTCTCGGCTCTCATTATCATGGGTGAGCACGTCGAGAATGGAATCAAGATCGGGAAAATTCAAGGTGAGTCATCTTCAGCGGGAGGAGGTGGAAAGAAACCTTATGCTGGTAAAAGGCGAGAAGGAGATGCGAGCGCTGTGACCAACGCTCGAAGGAAGGGCAAAGGCCCTCAGCAGCAGATAGCCAGTATAAATATCCCAGCAGCAGCCGCAGCAACCGAATCAGCAGGGATATAGGAAGTACCAGAATCGGGCACCTTTGGCAAACCGTCACTTCGAGGCACCGCCCATGTCGTACGCGCAACTCTTGCAGACTTTGCTTCAACTTCAGTTGGTCCAGAAGAGGACGATGTCTCCTTTGACAGGGGCACCTCCACCAGGGTACGATGCAAATGCCACTTGCGATTTCCACTTAGGGGCACCAGGCCACACAATCGAGAACTGCAAAGCCTTTAAGCACAAGGTGCAGGACATGGTAGATGCCAAGATCATTAACTTCTCCGATAATGTGCCCAATGTTACGAAGAATCCTATGCCGAATCATAGGGGAGGCGGAGTGAACGCCATTATCGAAGAAGAGAGTGCAGATCTGCTGACTGATGTTAGAGACCTAAAGACGCCGCTTAGCTTCGTCAAAGCTAAGTTGTTGAAAAAAAGGTTCTTTCCAGGGTGCGGAGAACTATGCATGGACTGTGCTACACATTCTGATGGATGTGAGCAGTTGGTAGAAGGAATTCAAAGTCTGGTGGCTGAGGGGATTCTGCAGTTTAGCCGGAGGGCTGAAGGTGGATCAGGAGAGATAGTGCTGAAGCAGGCCGATGAAGTCGCCACCATCACCATCCCTCGTCGGCCAATAACCATTTCTGCGCCCAGACCGCCTACAATCACTATTACCAAAGCTGGGCCGATACCATTCGAAGGCACTAACGCTGTTCCGTGGCATTATGGGGCTGATGTCTATTGCAACGGACAGAAGTTGGAGCTAGAGCCGTATGGGTCGACTATGGAGAATCTCGCAGGAATCAGTGGTATTACCCGTAGCGGAAGAGTGTTTGCACCGCCAGAGGTCGCGGCAGATAAAGTGGTCAGAACCGATGCGGCTGATAAAGGGAAAAGCAAAGTCGTCGAAGAGGTCCCGTGTGGGGTAGAGAAAGACTTGCTTGTCAAAGATGCCGAGGAGTTTATGCGGTTGATCAAGAAGAGTGACTACAAGATTGTAGACAATCTCCATCAGACGCCTTCGAAGATTTCTATTCTCAACCTGTTGCTGTGTTATGAAGCGCACCGCAACGCGCTACTGAAGGTATTGAACGCTGCCTACTAGAAGAGGTGGTAGCCCACGTTAATGCTGGCAATGGGCTAGGTTTCACAGACTTGGAGCTGACGCCAAAAGGGAGGGATCACAATAGCGCCCTGCACATCTCGATAGAGTGTAGGGGCACAATCATGTCGCACGTGCTGGTGGACACGGGCTCGTTGCTTAATGTGCTTCCGAAGAAGGCATTAATGAAGTTGGACACTCGCGGATTGCTCTGCACACCCAGTGATCTGGTGGTGAAGGCGTTCGACGGAACTAAACGCCACGTTTTCGGGGAGGTGACCCTGTCAATCCAAGTCGGGCCGGAAACGTTCGACGCGGTCTTTTATATCATGGACATCATGCCTGCCTACAGTTGCCTCTTGGGCCGGCCATGAGTCCATGGGGAGACGCTTAAGCGATCCCAGCGTGATGAACTAGGTCCTTCACGACGGAGACATGGATTGGGGCGACCCCGTGTGATGAGCGGGACAGAGCAATATATATAAAATAATCGGTTGAGTATGTAAATAAAATAATTAATTATAATTAATAATTAATTATTTAATTGAATATGTGCTTAAATATAAGTGGATGTCAAGATAATCCATTGCGAAATAATGAGAATTCTAAATGATCGTCATTCTATATATAGGCTATGATCTCAAATATATCATGATTTAAGAAGATTATCTCTTTTTATCCCCATTTAAAGAGTTTTAAAGACATTACGAGTACCGATTGAGAAAAATCCACAAGCCAACCACTGTCATACACTTGTCTATACACTTTTGTATTTTAGAATTATCGTTGTCATTGTCTAAAAGTATTTCTCATTATATTCATCAAAGTATTCCTATAATCATTAATATCAAAATGTCATAGATCCTAAGGTTGGTGTCCATGGGGAGACGCCTAAGCGCTCTCACCGTGATGAGCTAGGCCCTCCACAACGGAGAGATGAATTGGGGCGACCCCCGTGTGATGAGCGGGACAGAGCAATATATATATATATATATATATATATATATATATATATATATATATATATATATATATATATATATATATATATATATATATATATATATATATAATATATATATATATATATATATATATATATATATATATATTATATATATATATATATATAATATATATATATATATATATATAAATATATATATATATATATTATATATATATATATATATATATATATATATATATATATATATATTATAATATATATATATATATATATATATATATATATATATATTATATATATATATATATATATATATATATATATATTATATATATATATATATATATATATATATATATATATATATATATATATATATATATATATATATATATATATATATATATATATATATATATATATATATATATATATATATATATATATATATATATATATATATATATATATATATATATATATATATATATATATATATATATATATATATATATATATATATATATATATATATATATATATATATATATATATATATATATATATATATATATATATATATATATATATATATATATATATATATATATATATATATATATAAATATAAGAGTCTTAATCGGTTGAGTAAGTAAATAAAATAATTAATTATATTTAATAATTAAATATTTAATTGAATATGTGCTTAAATATAAGTGGATGTCAAGATAATCCATTTCGAAATAATGAGAATTCTAAATGATCATCATTCTATATATAGGCTATGGATCTCAAATATATCATGCTATAAAAAGATTATCTCTTTTTATCCCCATTCGAAGAGTTTTCAAGACATTACGAGTACCGGCTGAGAAAAATCCACAAGTCAACCAGTGTCAAACACTTGTCTCTACACATTTGTATTTTAGAATTATCGTTGTCAAATTGTCTTAAAATCGTTCTCATTATATTCGTCAAGGTATTTCTATAATCTTTAATATCAAAATGTCATAGATCCTAAGGTTGGTATCCATGGTGAGACGCTTAAGCGCTCCCAGCGTGATGAGCTAGATCCTTCACGACGGAGATATGGATTTGGGCGACCCCGTGTGATGACCGGGACAAAGCAATATATATATATATATATATATATATATATATATATATATTATATATATATATATATATATATATATATATATATATATATATATATATATATATATATATATATAATATATATATATATATATATATATATATATATATATATATATATATATATATATATATATATATATATATATATATATATATATATATATATATATATATATATATATATATATATATATATATATATATATATAATATATATATATATATATATATATATATATATATATATATATATATAATATATATATATATATATATATATATATATATATATATATATATATATATATATATATATATATATATATATATATATATATATATATATATATATATATATATATATATATATATATATATATATATATATATATATATAGATAGATAGATAGATAGATAGATAGATAGATATATAAGAGTCTTAATCGGTTGAGTAAGTAAATAAAATAATTAATTATATTTAATAATTAAATATTTAATTGAATATGTGCTTAAATATAAGTGAATGTCAAGATAATCCATTTCGAAATAATGAGAATTCTAAATGATCATCATTCTATATATAGGCTATGATCTCAAAATATCATGCTATAAAAAGACTATCTCTTTTTATCCCCATTCGAAGAGTTTTCAAGACATTACGAGTACCGACTGAGAAAAATCCACAAGCCAACCAGTGTCAAACACTTGTCTCTACACTTTTGTATTTTAGAATTATCGTTGTCATTGTCTTAAAATCTTTCTCATTATATTCGTCAAGGTATTCCTATAATCATTAATATCAAAATGTCATAGATCCTAAGGTTGGTGTCCATGGGAGACGCTTAAGCTCTCCCAGCGTGATGAGCTAGGCCCTCCACGACAGAGAGATGAATTGGGGCGACCCCGTGTGATGAGTGGGACAAAGCAATATATATATATACAATACATACAAAGATATATATATATATTATATATATATATATATATATATATATATATATATATTATATATATATATATATATATATATATATATATATATATATATATATATATATATATATATATATATATATATATATATATATATATATATATATATATATATATATATATATATATATATATATATATATATATATATATATATATATATATATATTATATATATATATATATAATATATATATATATATAATTATATTGAAAAATTAATTATTTAATTGAATATGTGCTTAATATAAGTGGATGTCAAGATAATCCATTTCAAAATAATGAGAATTCTAAATGATCATCATTCTATATATAGGCTATGATCTCAAATATATGATGCTATAAGAAGATTATCTCTTTTTATCCCCATTCAAAGAGTTTTCAAGATATTACGATTACCGGGTTGAGAAAAATCCACAAGCCAACCAGTGTCAAACACTTGTCTATACACTTTTGTATTTTAGAATTATCGTTGTCATTGTCTTAAATCGTATTCATTATATTCGTCAAGGTATTCTTATAATCATTAATATCAAAATGTCATAGATCCTAAGGTTGGTGTCCATGGGGAGACGCTTAAGCGCTCCCAGCGTGATGAGCTAGGCCCTCCACGACGGAGAGATGTATTGGGGCGACCCCGTGTGGTGAGTGGGAAAGAGCAATATATATATATATATATATATATATATATATATATATATATATATATATATATATATATATATATAGATATATATATATATATATATATATATATATATATATATATATATATATATATATATATATATATATATATATATATTATATATATATATATATATATATATATATATATAAGAGTCTTAATCGGTTGAGTAAGTAAATAAAATAATTAATTATATTTAATAATTAATTATTTAATTGAATATGTGCTTAAATATAAGGTGGATGTCAAGATAATCCATTGCGGAATAATGGGAATTCTAAATGATCATCATTCTATATATAGGCCATGATCTCAAATATATCATGCTATAAGAAGATTATCTCTTTTTATCACCATTCGAAGACTTTTCAAGACATTACGAGTACCGGTTGAGAAAAATCCACAAGCTAACCAGTGTCAAACACTTGTCTCTACACTTTTGTATTTTAGAATTATCGTTGTCAAATTGTCTTAAAATCGTTTTCATTATATTCGTCAAGGTATTTCTATAATCATTAATATCAAAATGTCATAGATCCTAAGGTTGGTGTCCATGGTGAGACGCTTAAGCGCTCCCAGCGTGATGAACTAGGTCCTTCACGACGGAGATATGGATTGGGGCGACCCCGTGTGATGACCGGGACAGAGCAATATATATATATATATATATATATATATATATATATATATATATATATATATTATATATATATATATATATATATATATATATATATATATATATATATATATATATATATATATATATATATATATATATATAATATATATATATATATATATATATATATATATATATATATATATATATATATATATATATATATATATATATATATATATATATATATATATATATATATATATATATATATATATATATATATATATATATATATATATATATATATATATATATATATATATATATATATATATATATATATATATATATATATATATATATATATATATATATATATATATATATATATATATATATATATATATATATATATATATATATATATATATATATATATATATATATATATATATATATATATATATATATATATATATATATAAGAGTCTTAATCGGTTTGAGTAAGTAAATAAAATAATTAATTATATTTAATAATTAAATATTTAATTGAATATGTGCTTAAATATAAGTGGAGGTCAAGATAATCCATTTCGAAATAATGAGAATTCTAAATGATCAACATTCTATATATAGGTTATGCTCTCAAATATATGATGCTATAAGAAGATTATCTCTTTTTATCCCCCATTCAAAGAGTTTTCAAGACATTACGATTACCGGTTGAGAAAAATCCACAAGCCAACCCAGTGTCAAACACTGTCTATACACTTTTGTATTTTACAATTATCGTTGTCATTGTCTTAAATCGTATTCATTATATTCGTCAAGGTATTCTTATAATCATTAATATCAAAATGTCATAGATCCTAAGGTTGGTGTCCATGGGGAGACGCTTAAGCGCTCCCAGCGTGATGAGCTAGGCCCTCCACGACGGAGAGATGTATTGGGGCGACCCCGTGTGGGTGAGTGGGAAAGAGTAATATATATATATATATATATATATATATATATATATATATATATATATATATATATATATATATATATAAATATATATATATATATATATATATATATATATATATATATATATATATATATATATATATATATATATATATATATATATATATATAATATTTATATATATATATATATATATATATATATATATATATATATATATATATATATACTTAAGAGTCTTAATCGGTTGAGTAAGTAAATAAAATAATTAATTCTATTTAATAATTAATTTTTTTAATTGAATATGTGCTTAAATATTAGTGGATGTCAAGATAATCCATTGCGAAATAATGAGAAATTCTAAATGATCATCATTCTATATATAGGCTATGATCTCAAATATATCATGCTATAAGAAGATTATCTCCTTTTATCCCCATTCGAAGAGTTTTCAAGAAATTACGAGTACCGGTTGAGAAAAATCTATAAGCCAACCAGTGTCAACCACTTGTCTATACACTTTTGTATTTTAGAATTATCCTTTTCATTGTCTTAAAGTGGTTCTCATTATATTCGTCAAGGAATTCCTATAATCATTAATATCAAAATGTCATGGATCCTAAGGCTGGTGTCCATGGGGAGACGCTTAAGCGCTCCCAGCGCGATGAGCTAGGCCTTCCAAGACGGAGAGATGTATTGGGCCGACCCCGTGTGGTGAGCGAGACAGAGCAATAAACCCGACCCTGCTCACAGGTATGGACCTAAACTGACACAAGTTCGGCATCCTATGCGGTCTTCAGCGTCACAGATATCCAAGAGGGGTGATACGATACCTAGAAGGTGTGGCATCACCGTCTCCTGAAGCGGCCTCACTCAACTGAATTCCAAATGAATTGTCCCCAGAGTCGACAATCCTCCAAACCAATAACCCCTCAAGCCCAAAGGGCCGGAAAAGAAGTCAACCGGGAGAACCTCGTCTGAGCGTGGATTTCATGAGACACTAGTGCCTGAAAAGCAGCACGCGCCCGCTAATTTCTACAACTAATGTTAGGTACACTCAAGCTTGGGTCTGGCTTCTCACTCATCAGAATGCCCCTCCCACAACAGCACAGATAATCATATCATACCGAAAATAAAGTGCGGGAAATAAAATGCGATAAGTAAACACAACCCAACAAGTAATCATACAAGCGTTAGGATTGACCTCTCGCAGGGGACGTTGGATCCCCCAAACTGACTCGCATAAGGGACGTTGGATCCCAGGAAACTATCAGAGTCCCCAGCAGTGTCGCCAGCTGTCGCTACCGCGAAAATCAGGTGCCGGCAAAACAGAAGAGTCGCCACCTTTCGTTATTTATCCCTCAGAGCGTGAAAGGAAACGATCGGAAAAACCTGACGAAAAGGTATAAGACAAGGTCATCGCAACCGTTGTCTGGGTTCGGGAGTCGGTTACGCAAGGGTAAGGTATTAGCACCCCTCATGTCCATCGTACTCGATGAGATCCACGCTTATTGTGTTTATCTGACGGGGTTGTTCTTATCTATCTACCTATCAAGGCTAGCTTAAAAAAGAAAAGAAAATGACTCGGCAAAGCGTCGCACTTTATGCCTACGTATTCTCATCAGAGAATGAGAAATCAGAGTCAACGTAGTTTGACTAAAATTTTGTAGATTAAAACTATTAGGAATTCATGCATTTGTGATTTTATTTGCATTTTTTTAATATTAATTGATATTAAAGTGGCCATGGTTGATACCTTGTTTTGTTGAATTTTGTTTGAGCATTTGGTGATGATTCTTGCCTTGATTTTTTGTGTGTAGCTAGCATAGATATGCATGTTCCCCCTTAGATTTTTCTCACATTTTTGTGATGAAGTTAGGAGGTAGTTTTAAGTTGAAACTTTAGGTGCTCTATTTTTAGGGTTTGTGCTTAGTACCTTGTGATCTAGGTTTTATTTCTAGGACTTGGTGGATGATTCAACCTCTGGATTTTATATGGTAGATTCATGATTGAATTAGGGGTCCCATAATTATTTTTGTAGGATTTTACAATTGGTTTTAGTATTTTAGTTAGGATTAACTTTAGTACTAGGTTTTAGGTGATCCTAACTTGCTAATTCAATTAGATTGATTTCTTTAGTTCCCTTAGACTAGGGTTTTGCTTTGCTTGCTCTTAGATGATGTTGAAGACAAGCTTGGGTTGCTGAGGAATGCTTGAAGAAGCTTGGATGTGAAGATCTCCCTTCCTTTGGTGTAGTTTTGTTTAGGTGTTAAGATTAGGGTTTGCAGGCAGAGCTTCTAGATAGATTCTCTTCTTTCATAAACATGGAAGGTGTTGATCACTTCCATTATTCCCTATGATGTAAGGTCCCCTTGTGAAGACCTCATCCCTCCTTTGGTAGGATGTGTGGTTCTTCACAAGTTGGTAGAACCTTTGAGGGTTCCTTTCTCTGATGATGGAGTGCTCAGTGGTGAACTTTGGTCTTCATTCTGCTGCCTATTATCCAAACCTTGCTCTTGTTAGATGAATCTTTCTCCCTTGTTAGAGGATGGAACTCCTTGTTAGAAGATTGAAGATGCCAGAAGTTGCACTTCCCATTATGTGAAGATTGCCATTGAAGCTGAAGCTTGAAGACTAGTAAGAACAAGTTGACACTTATGAAGGGCATCCAGTTGGGATCAGATGAAGAAGCTGAAGCTTGAAGTTGGAGAACAAGTTAATACTTGTGTGTTTAGTGTATTGAGTGCCTGAAGGAACAAGTTAATACTTGCAATTGGGATTGAAGCCTGATGGTGGAGTCTACTTTGGAGCTGAGGCTTGAAGAGGAAGAATAAGTTGATACTTATGGTTGATGTATTGGAGGCTTGAAGAAGCAGGTTGATATTTGCTATTGAAGAGAATAGCCTGGAAGAACAGTTGAAGACTGAGGAATAAACTGCTGTCAGAGGACTGCTTTGCTGTGAAGCTGTGGAACCTGTTGATCTGCTTTCTTTCCTGTCTGTTTGCTTGTTGTGCAACTATATTGCTGTGATTTGTTTGATTTGCTTGATGCATTAGAATAAGTTCATATTTAGATTGATTTAAACTAGGAGCATGATTGCACTAGAGGTTGAGTTGCTCCCTCTGCTTGTATTTTTACTGTATGGCTTTGCTTGCTGGTATTCGGTAGAGCCCAGCTCCCTTGCCTATGTGGTCTGTTGTGTTTGCTTGATAGCATGTTATTTCCTCTGTATGATTGCAGTTATTCATATCTGGCTTGAAGTCGAGACGAGCTTGTGGAGGCTGATGCCCCACACAAATTTCCTCCCTCACTTGCATTGCATGCATTTTACATTAGCCCTTGATTGGTAATCATACCTCCTGATCTCCTGTACACATGTAAATGAAATGCAAATGATAATGCTAATGTGAATGAAATGAAACACAAGCTAGGTGAATAAATGTTGGGCAAATTTTGGGGTGCAACAGCTGCCCCTATTCAAACGGCTTGGACCTGAATGGGTGAGAAGCGAACGACTCTCAAACAATCAAGGTAAAAGACGGTTGAATACTGTCGCTTGCGCGAAAATAAGGTGCCGGCATGACAGAAGAGTCGCCACCTTTCGTTATTTATCCCTCAGAGCGGGAAAGGAAACGATCGGAAAAAACCTGACGAAAAAGGGTAAGACAAGGTCATCGCAACCGTTGTCTGGGTTCGGGAGTCGGCTACGCAAGGGGAAGGTATTAGCACCCCTCACGTCCGTCGTACTCGACGGGATCCTCGCTTGTGTGTTTACTTGGACGGGTTGGTTATAATCTATCTACCTATCAAGGCTGGCTGAAAAAGAAAAGAAAAATGACTCGGCAAAGCATCGCACTTTATGCCTACGTATTCTCATCAGAGAATGAGAAATCAGAGTCAACGTAGTTCGGCCTACTACGGGTTTACGGGGGAAAGGTTGCTCGCTAGGACGTCGCGTCCTATGCCTACGTACTTTCATCTGGTATGAAAGATCAGAGCAAACGTAGTTCGGGAAACTACGGGATAAAATGGCTCAACTAGGAGGGAAACTATCAAGTCCTACTGTTATCATGCCATGGATTCATCCTATGGTTGAGGTTTGAACAGGGAACTCCTAGATGTTGTCATGCATAGGTTTCAACCTAAAAGTCTATCATAAAGTCCTCGTCAGAAGAAATGAGAGTCCTAAGGGATCATGTCAATGATACACAGAAACAGACAAAAACATCAGCTTTAACAGTAAAATGCATGCAATGCAAGTGAGGGAGGAAATGTGTGTGGGGCTTCAACCTCCACAAGCTCATCTCGACCTCAAGCCAGTCATGAAATAACAGTAATCATACTGAAAACATGCCATCAAGCAATGAACCAGATACAGGAAATGAAGTGCCATCAGGCAAACAAAACACACTTGAGAAAGAATCATCTATTCTCTAATCCTAACCCTAATCACAGGATCCTAATCAAATCTAAGCAAAGCTCTCAAGCAAAACTCTAGACAAGAGAAATCATTCCCAGTCTTCAAGCTTCAGAACAAGCTTACCAAAGAAAGGGAGCTAAGCAATCAGACTCATAGTGTCTTCCTCAGGAAAGCACTAGGAGGTGTATACTCAGGAGTCATACCCTATGTGGCTCAACCACTGTGATCAGTTTACATTCCTCCTCAGGAGAAACTAAACTCACAAGCAGGCTCCAACATCACTGGATATTTAGGAAATCCTATCTGAACTAGTGGAGCTAAGTGAATAGACTCATAGGACCTTCCTCAGGAAAGTACTAGGAGGCTTCCACTTAGGAATTGTATCCCATGTGGCTCAACAACATGTGATCAGTTTACATTCCTCCTCAGGAGAAATTAAACTCACAAGTTGGCTCCAACATCATTGGATACTTAAGAAAGAGGTGAGAAGGAAGGATGAAAGTCATTCACAGTGCCTTCCTCAGGAAAGTACCATGAACTTCCTTCAAACTTCAGGCTCTCAAACCTCACAGACTGGGGACAAGACAAGCTCTGGGTCTCTGAATCTTGGTCTACAAGCTTCTCTTCATGATGCTCTCCATCAAAATCTTCAAGGCAACACAAGCCCCACAACAAATTCCTCAGAATGAACCCCAGAGATGAACAGATAACCACAGGGGGGGGCAAAACCAATAGGCAACTTCAGGAAACACCTAAAAATACTAAACTAAAGGGGGAAAAATCCAACAAATATTCACAAGGGTCCTCAACACCTACTCATAACATCTACAAAGGTTTCTACCTAAAAATCAAGATAAAACTCAATCAAAGAAAATGATTCATCACCTAAACACAATCTAAACCCTAATCAGGATACCCTAAATCAACCCTAATTAAACTAATCAAAATTTAATTCTAAAAATCTAGAAAAAATCCTATGGGGAACTATGACTCATCATCTAATTGCACCAAAAAGAATGGATAAAAAAGATTAAAGGAAAGTACTAAAACAATTCCTACAAAATCACATACCAAATTAAACATACTAAAAAGCTATTTATTGGAAAATCTATTAAAAATATTAAACCTAAAAATAAAATCTCAATTTTATTTTTATAATTTTCTACACATTTTCATCTACTCATAGGAAAAAGAAGAATTCAAAAATCAATTTTTATCATTTTTTAATGAATTAATCAAAACAGACAATATTAAAAGAAAATTAAAAAGAAATAAAATGAATTAAAGGGAGGGGGGGTTAGAATAGCACATCAGACTAGTTAAAACCAATTGGGCCAAAATAAAGGGGGGGGCGAATAGAAACTCTGGGCCCAGAACGCCCTAAATGAAACGCTGCGTTTCGTGGAATTCAAATCTTCCCTCTCTTTTTCAGATTCGCTCACAGCCACACGATCTAATGAATTAGTCAAGCTTTGAAACTTGATCCAACGGCCATCCTTTCGTCTTCTCCAAACGCCCTAGGGTTTTCAGAAACCCTAATCCCACGCACTCATCTTCCAGCTCCTCCATCTCTCTCCACAGGCCACGGCTCCACACGACTCCAACACAAAAAATCATCTACTTCTCAAGCCCTACACAACCCTACGTAAAGCTTTCCATAACTCGCCCTAAATTGCCCTAACAGAGGAATTGAAGATCCGGGTACAACCATGGTTCAACATTTTAAACTGATATCAATCCTCACTAAACTTCATTATAATGATCTACAGATGTTCTTGATGCTATCCTGGTGATTCTAAACCAATTCATGCTGATTAAAACTCATTAAACAACTAATTCTTGAAAATTAAAGTTTGATGCACCTGCCATGGAACCTCATGGAATGAGCTATAACTTCTAGGGTTTAGTCATCTACCCTAACACAATCATTCTATACCTATAAAACCAACTAAAACTCAATAATTAAGATGGAAAAAAGTGAAGAAAGAACCTGTCAAGAAGTTAATGGTGAGATGATGTTGAGCACGATTCAAGCCTTGGAATTCACTCACAATGGTCCTTCAATGGAGATATGCCTTCTGTTTGCACTTGTATGGAAGGAGGTGGCTTGTGGTGGAAGAAAACTTGGATTGCTTCACTTTGAAGAAATGGCTTCAATGGCTATCTCTCCTTCTCTCTCCTCTGACTTGGCTCAAGTTTCACCAACCTCTAATCACTCTTTGATGCATTCTTTAAATAACAATTGATGGATGCTTCTAGATTCATCTAGAATGGTGTGGAAAGTTCTTGAAAGTTCCATGATATGCCATGTTGAATTTCTCACATCTCATATGCCATGCCTTGTAATTTTGACTCAAAATACCCTTACATGAGTTATTAAGAAGGAATGAGTGGAAAACAAGTGTATTTTTGGCTTATGTAGGGTTTTGCAAAGTTGCCTTCTTATGCAAGTAATAAATTTCCAAAGGAAGTCCATTTTTGGAGCCTCAAATGAAAATTCTACTTAAACCAAAGTTCTTAAAATGGTTTTTCCAATCAAAATGATATATTGGATGACCTATTTTGGATTTGTGGATCTCCCAAATCACTTTTCAATTTCAACTTTTCAAAGTTATAAGTCATTTTTAGTTCATTTTTGACCAATCATGGAATCTTGTGCTATGAGCTTTTTCAACAATTTGTGACCTTCTTTCTAGACTTAAAAACCCATTTTGAGCAACTTTCATGTTTTGAGTTTTTCCATTTGAGGCTTGGAAATAGGAGTTTTAGGCATTGGCTAAAATGACCTATAACTGACAAATGACCAAAATACCCCTGCCTTGTTCAAACCATAAGTTGAGTTCCACAAATCCAATCAAGGACTTCTACCACTCAAATTAAAGCTAAGAAGATCCTCTTCAACATTCATGTTGACCAAGAAACCATAGGAGTCATCCTACTAGGGCAAAAGTTGTCTGCAAGTTGGGTGACTTTCAAGGACCCAGATTCACATACCTCTGCTGACCTGTAATTTGTCAAAACCATAACTTGAGCTCTGTAACTCCTATCAAGGACTTCCACCACTCAAATTAAAGCTTAGAACAAGCTCTACAATATTCATGTTATGGGGAAGATGAGATATCAATCACATCTAGAGCTAAAACTGCCTGGAAGATAGGGATCAAATTAGGGTTTTTTCACTGACAATCCTCAGAAACCCTAACTCAAAACTTCTCAAACTCCTCAATCATGATGAGTTGGTCTAGGAATCATCTTTATAACATCTCTATGCATCATTCCATGATCTCATGGCCCTTGGATTAAGTCTCAACCTTCTCCAAATCTTCAGTTATCCTAGGGTTGACCCAGTCAAAACCCTAATTCTACCATTCATGGTTGAATCCTCTGAACTCTTGCACAATGACATCTCAGGGCTTCATGAAGGCTATCAAGACATCTCATAAGCTTTCTCAAAACACCAAGTTCATTCTCAAAGTCTCAGAATCATCTGAGAGGCACCCACAACTTTCAAACTGTGAAGCATACAACCCTGGTTTCAAACCACTTCCTCTGAGGATCTCTTGAACTTTCTGATGAAGGTATCAACTTTCAAACACTTAATGAGTAAATAATTGTTGGTCAAATTTTGGGGTGCAACAGCTGCCCCTATTCAAACGGCTTGAACCTGACTGGGTGAGAAGCGAACGGCTCTCAACCAATCAAGGTACGAGACGGTTGAATATCGGTAAACCCGAAAATTTGCCAACTGCACGAGCACACGGTACTCTGCGGGGAACAAATCTCTGAATACTGCAACACTAACTGCTCAACAACTAGCTGGAGACATATCGACCTGACATCACCGTCAGTTATCCACATTAAATTCTTCTGACGTTGCCTTCAGACAACCACAACACCCAACATCACCGCTGGAAGACTAAACCTGATATCGCCGTCGAACAATCAAAATACCCTGCATCACCGCTGGAAAGCTGAATCTGATATACCCAACATCACCGCTGGAAAACTGAATCTGATATACCCAACATCACCGCTGGAAAACTGAATCTGATATGCCCAACATCACCGCTGGAAAACTGAATCTGATATACCCAACATCACCGCTGGAAAACTGAATCTGACATCGCCGCCGGACACAAACATCACTCTGAGAGACACTCGACATTGCCGTCGTACCAACATCATCTCTGCTGGGGATTTAAGGAGTCTGACATTGCCGTCAAACAAACATCCAACCTCGCTGCCGGAAACAAACATAATCTGACCTCGCCGTCGGATAATCAAAATACCCAACCTCACTGTTGGACAACTATATCACTGAACAATTCTGACCTGGGGTTCACCCCTGGTAAATGGAACAAAAGGTACACTTGCGTATTTGAACTACTCTGCTGGGAATGAGAGACTTAACTGAGCACACTCTGATCTGGGGTTCACCCTCAGAACCATAACGAACATCGGAATACTGCTGCACACTGCCCGCTGTAGAACTTCAACATTAAAGATATATGAAACCCTGGCCCCTGGCCCTTTCCAGCTTCAGCTAGAAAACAATCTTCAAGTATTTCTGAATATGAATGAAACCCTGGCCCCTGGCCACTCCAGATCCGCTGGAGAATCTTCAAGTATCTTTGAAGATAGATGAAACCCTGGCCCCCGGCCACTCCAGATCCGCTGGAGAATCTTCAAGTATTTTTGAAGATAGATGAAACCCTGCCCGTCGGCTATTCTAGCTTCAGCTAGAAAGAACATCCTTGGCCTTCAAGGACGTAAACTTTGCCCGTCGGCAACTCTGCAGGAGGTATCTTCGACTTCAGTCTGAAGAAATGGTCCTTGGCCTTCAAGGATACATGGATCTGCCTTCAGGCAACTCCGCCTCCGCTATAGAGTATCCGAGACTTCAGTCAGGGATATACTTCGGCCTTCAGTCCGAAAAATGAATCCTAGGTCATTCATGACCTTGGGGGATAACCTTGCCCTTAGGCACCTTCGCTTCAGCTTGGGAAATCTGTGACTTCAGTCAGAGAAATGGTATCCTGAGCCATTCATGACTCTACGGGGATTCAAACACTTTGCCTTCAGGCAAAACTCCGCTTCAGCTGGAGAAACATCATTGACTTCAGTCAGAAGAAAAACTATTCACTTGATCGCAATCAATCATCTCCTCAGGATAACTGACTTGGTCTTCAGACCAACACGAATCACTCTGTTGTATCTACAACCCTGGAACCTTGTCTTCAGCCACCCGTTGATTCTTCAACACGGAAATCTGGACTCACCGGAACCTTCTGATACCGCCTTCAGGCGTTTACGCAGTCAATCTTCAGATTAGGCAACACTGCTGGGGAAACATCTTCGACTTCAATCAGAAGACGTATCATTCACTTGATCGCGCTCAATCATCACCTCAGGATAACTGACCTGGTCTTCAGACTCACACGAATCACTCTGTTGTATCTACAACTCCGGAACCTTGTCTTCAGCTACCCGTTGAATCTTCAACACGGAAATCTGAACTCACAGGAACCTTCTGATATCACCTTCAGGCGCTTACGAAATCCATCTTCAGATTAGACATCACTGTTGGAGCAGACATATCACGCTGCTATTCTCTTGACATCCCGTCAAGTCGTTGCTAAATAAAAGCAAACATGCCGGGTCACCAGACATAATCACCAAGTTAACAACTCTGTTGAGGAGAGAGGAATGAGGGTTCACCCAAATAATCCTGACGACTCACTGGGGAAAAAGGAAGAAGGGTTCACCCAACGACCTTGTAGACTTTGCTGCAGAAAGACGAGAGAGTTCACCCAAACGACTTCAACAACTGCTGGAGAAAAACGAAAGAGCACACTAAGACGATTCCTACCAACTTTACTGAGGGAGAGCTACCCTTCAAGGGAGCTGCATTTTCTGCCGATCTCATCTGGACTTATACTTGAGGATGACGGACTCCTCCGGAGAGCACAGCACATCAGGCTGATCAACACACTATCCTCTGCTATACTCTGCATGGGGAAAGCGATAGATGCCCTGAACGACTTTTTGGGAAATGACCCTTCTGGGGAACATAGCCGTCGGGCTACAAGACACTCATGTCATTAAGTTCTCAAACTTGCGGGATAAACAAACTTCAGCTTGCTGGACAATCCTTCGGGATCTGCTCGGGGAAACTTTCCGTCTGCCAATCATGACTGTGCTCGGCTGGGGATATCAATCTACCTGCCTGCTGCTGGGGAAATGCCAACCACCTGCTGGGGAAAAGACCTACACTCTGTTGGGAGTTCCAGAAATCACTTTGAACAAACAACTCCGGCGGGCGCTTCCAAGAATCATCCTGAACTGATAACCTTTCTGGAGACTTTATTCTGCTGGGTACTTCCAGGAATCTTCCTGGGCAACTCTTGCTGGAGGCGCTACTGGGGAGCTCAAGTATCATACTAGGCAAACAACTCGGGAAGCTGCACTGGGGTCTTAAGAATCGTCTTAAGCAAACGGCCCTGCTGAGGAATTCAAGCATCATCTTGCACTGCAGACTTCGCTGGGGATCTCAAAAATCATCTTGAGCGAGCGAGCGACCGTGGGGATTACACCGGGGTCTTTGGAATCATCTAAGAAAACAACCTTGCTGGGGAGAACATCAAGAATCGCCCTGAGCAACCGGTCTTTCGGTAGTACACCCGTACAATAAGGATGATGATGACCTAGATCATGCTTATGATGCGTATGCTTCTGCGCTATGCCCCACATGGGAATGATATGCATTTATGCTAAATGCCATGCAATCATGCACAATGCTATTGCAACGTTTAAATGCTATGCAGTCATGCATAATGCTATGCAATCATGCACAATGATGCGATCCCGTCAGCAAAATAAATGCCGAAGGGGGCAATCCTCCTGTCAAGGAGAAAGAACCACTCAGGTAGAGGAACCATCCTGCTGAGGAAAACGTGAACACGCCAATATCAATCGGGCTCTGTCTGGGGAATTGATCTTCCGCGAACTGCTGCAGGGGAACAACTTCAGCTGACTGCTGCAGGGGATGAAGCTCTACGAGAACCTGGATCTGCCAATATCAATTGCGAGAATGAACTGCGCGGCCATCTCGGCTACTCTTCTGGGGATGACCACTCTGTGGGGAAACAACTTCAGCTGCTCCACACTCCACTGGGGAAAAACCAATCATGACCTGATCACCTTCCAAGGATTCGGATCTCTTGGACCTCTGCAAATTCGGCTGAGGGAGGAGAAGTCATTCTGCTTCACTGGAGAGAGTGCGACTCTGGGGGGAATACAGCATCGGCTGTTCTACGCTCTGCTGGGAAAAATTGATCATGACCTGATCAACTTCCAAGGATTCTGCCTTCTGCGGACTCAGCCGGGGATAGAAATCATTCTACTTCACTGGAGAGTACGACTCTGGTAGGGAATTCGATTCCACTGGGGAAGAAAGAATCATCTGACTTCGGGGGAGAGTACAACTCTGCCGGGGAATGCAACATCAGCTGCTCCAACACTCTACTGGGGAGAATCAATCATGATCTTCAGGAGAGAGCCTGACTCTGGTGAGGAATCCCAATTCCACTGGAGACTTCAGTCTGGCACCATCAGTTACTGTATACCTCGGTATACGACTAGCTTCCTGCGAAACCTACACTTGTGACCCGGTGCGGGGGATACACCTGCTTCGGCGACCTTACTGGGGAAAACACGAGCTTCGGCTCCCGAACATTTCTATGAACTCTGCACTTGTGACCCGGTGCTGGGGAAGGAGAAATCATTCTTCGGCGCTTGACTCAGCTGATGAGGTGACATTCCTTCAGGATGCGTCTGCTTGGGGAAGAGAATCACCTCTACCTGGGGAAGACATGTCAATGCTCACTATCTGATTCTGATCCTGCGGAGGAGAGACTACTGAACTCTGCTGAAGAAGGAGGACTCATCCTGCTTCGGGGATACCAATCCTGGTTTGCTGAGGGTAATCTTGACCCTAATCTGATGAGGGATAAACGCCATCTCAATCTGCTGCAGTCTCCAACTGTACGGGGGAACAACCTCGAACCGTACGTCTCTGCGGCGGAACAATCCTGATTCAACAACGCCAACACAGGGAGTACAGGCTACCAATCATGGAGTCAAGTAATAGGTTATGCTGTAGGATAGCAATCCAATGACCGCCAGGCTTCTTCAGAAGGTTCAGGTTTTGACAGGGTAATGACACGATTCCCGACACTCAATTCTTGCTAGGGTGAACAAACTCATTTGAACAACTTACCCCAGTGCATTTCAACTTGCCCCAATCCGACCTTTGGGAATAATTCATTCTGAGCCGAAAACAACTGGCAACAAGACAATCTTCAGAGGGCTTGCCCCAGCATCTGCACAACGGGAGGATTCATCCTCAACTGATCAACTCTCAGCATGGTTAGCTTCAATATCTCTGAAGTAGTTTGCCCCTGAACGAGCGATGAGCGACTCAACATGCTCTGATCGAACACTGGAGGGATCTGCCCTTAAATCGCAAGGGTTCCGGATAACTGCCCCTGATTGGGTCTCAAGAAGATTCACTTCCGATCAACCGCTTCTTGCAAAAACTGCCCCATAATCAACTGATGCTTCGGGACTTGTCCTCAGACAAACTGGTTCCAAATTCACAGGAAGTCATTGCCCCAGATTCACAGGGCTTCGCAGCGTACCATTCTGATCCAGACCTCTGGCGATTCAGTCCTGATTGACTATTCCTTGCTGAAGTTCCTTCGTATCAGCTACTAACCTGCAACTAAAATTGTTTATTCACGAATAGTAATTTTAATGCAGTGTTCATGCAAATTTCGAAAAACGTTGTACTGTCACTCATTTACGTGTCATGCTAGTGAGTGACGAATGAACCAACGAGTTCAAACGTAGTGCTGATGCAATCGGTGAAAAATGCAATAGGGATATGATTAGCAAATCATGAAGGAGTCAGGTTACTCAACCTTATCGTAATGCGCTTTCAGAATAAACCCTGCCTCAATTAGGTCTTTTAAGGGTTGTATCGTGGTCGGGTTCACGGTTCGTGAAACAAAGGATATCTGGCTCAAATTATGATTTGTACCCACCCCTTCTACGTGATGTTCTCCGATCCTAAAGTTCAGTCAACTTGGGTCGAGCGCTCGCCTCTTCGAGAGGTATGTTGAACATCGAGAACAACTGGTTAAAGAACTCGCGAGGTGTTTTGGAGTGACAGTTACTCCTTTTCGTTTTCGGTGTCTGTGTCCACACGACTTCGTCCTTGTTCGAGGATTTTTCTTTTTTATATCCTTTTTTTTCATTCTTTTGTTTTGATTCCCTAATTTTTGCCTGGACTGACTCCTTTTGAGTTCTTTTCGATTTTTCTTTTGAAGTCCAGCGGGATGCCCTGATTTTTGCCTAAGTATTTGCTTTCTAGCTTTTCTTTTTTACTTAGCGGGCTTTCTTATTTCTCTTTTTTCTTGGAACAAGTCGTGCGACACTGGTTGTCTTGATTGCTCCGAAAGGATTATAACTGTCTCACTCCTGATTGGTGAGGTTTAACCATTGTGGTTGATGAGGTACGTCCTCTGGAGAGGAATATGATGTGATTGGCCCTCGAAGGACAACACTCCTCTATAGGACTTGAACGCTCGATCAAGCTAACTGACAACTACCCTGCCCCGGGTTAAGATGCGAGGGTTTAAAAATTCCGAAAGAAACTCCTACTTCTCGGCTCGAAGTGGTTAACAAGGGATTCTCTTCCTTATCTCTCCGGTGTTTGGGGATTTGAAACAATGCCTTGTACGTCATCGGCAAGGTTTCATCAGAAAGCAATACGATCGTTGGTTACGAGTATTCAGTTTCATCATCCTCCCTCCGCTCATTGCTAATCATAGTAAGAAATCGGAGTAAATAAAATGCAAGTGTCAGTGCAATGCAATAAATGAGTGACAACGACATAACTAATTCAGAAAAATGCATCGTCACTTTATTAACATTACCATTCGAAACATACAATGTTTTAACAGCAAGTAGTAACTAACAGAAAAGAAACTACAAGTGCGAATGGTAAAAAGTCCGAGGACTGCCAATGTTGAGGACGTCTGCCCGTCTGGATCACCAGCTTCTGGAAACAACCCTCTGAATCTGCAAGCTCAGACAGCTGAGAGGTTGTCACGCACAACCAAGACTCCATCTGGAAAGGAAATACACCCTTGGTCGATCAATTGTTGCACCTTCGCCTGGAAAGCCTTGCAATCTTCAGTTGAATGCCCCAGAGATCCACCATGGTAGCCACACTGAGCATGAGGATCGTACCCTGGAGTGTAAGGCTCTAGCACGGGCTTGAGAGCTTTCGGTTCCACCAAGGAATTCTGAACCAATAGCGGAAGAATCTGGCTATACGGCACAGGCACTGGATGGGGAGAAGCATTCCTTTGTTCCACGTGGTTGCGAGGTCTCTTGTGATCCTGGTGCTGGTATTCTTTCCGCCCAGGAGCAACGGTCTCTCGTTTAGGCGCTTGCGTCCTTGAGCTTGATCCAGGCAGCAGCTGCGAGCGAGGCGATTCAGTCACCAAAGGTCGCGGGACATATTCCAGATCTTTCTCAGCTTCAGGCAAAGGAGTGGAATCATCCACCTCTCCTGCAGGGTAAGGGATGAACTTTCCCGATGCTCTTATGCCGCCCGGCACAAGCCTGATTGTCCTCGAGTCGATCAGGTCCTGAATCTTATTCCGGAGAGCCTTACATGTTTCAACATGGTGCCCCGGTGCTCCAGAGTGGAAATCACAACGCACGCTGAGATCAACGTCTGATGACCCCTCATCTGGTGGATTTGAGGTTCGAAGCTTGAGAACGCGGTTCTGAACCAACAGCGGCAGCAGCTGGGCATAACTCACAGGAAGTGGGTCCACAGCTCTATCAAGTAGCTTCTTCTTTTGACCATAACCTTCAGGGTTATTCTGAGATGCTCGGCGCGGCTGACGACGAGACAGGCCTCGAGCTTCATGCTGTGTAGAGGGTCCATGAGGTCCACTTGGCTTCAGCACCGGTGGCACTGACGGTAACGGAGGAAGCACTCTGGTCTCTTCCTTGGGTGCTTGACCAATCTCCTTATTTAGCATACTTCTCACCACTCCCATGAGAAAGCTCAACTGATTCTGCAGCTGCTGATTCTCCTCTCTGAGCACTTGCTGGTCCAGACGCACTGCCTGTATGTCATTCATGACCTGCCCCAGCTGGCTTTGGATTTTCCCTAGCTCAGCTTGTATCTGTTCCATTAGTCTGAGCTGCTCGATTCTTGAGTCAAACCTGCAAACACAAAGGTTAGAAAACAAGTCCCGGCTTCTGCCATGCAAGATGAATTATGGGTGTCTGTGCGTTTAGGAGATCACCCCTAATTCTGGTGTCAACGTGGCAACATGGTGTCAATGCAGTGATAAGACTGGATCCATTCATGGAAGAAAATATCTCATATTGCTCGGGACACCAGAATCAGAGTACGAAACGCGCCTGTAGCACAGACACATGCTAATGGAATGCAAACATGAATATGCAAGCTAATGCAAAATGCAGGGATGCAACAATGTATCCAGGTGGCTGCTGTGGAGATTCAGTATCAACAGTCACTGATGAGAAGGAAACCCCAGTGTAAAACCACTGATCTGATCTGCTGTGAACAACCATCTGATAGGATCGAGATCAAAATTCTGCCCTAACAAGAACGAAGGCCTGATAATAAAGACCCCGGATGCAAGATCAAAGAATATCTGTTGATGAAGTCTTCAGATCCCAAGTCAAAAATCTGCCCTCTCAAGAACAAATGCACAGCTGCTGATGAGATCTTCAAACCCCACTCAAAATCTGCCCTGTCAAGAACAAATAACAACTGCTGATGAGATCCTCAGACCCCACTCAAAAATCTGCTCCGTCCAGAACAAACCTCTGATAAAAATACACTGATCAAAGCCTGCTTTATCAAGAACAGACAAACACCCGATGATAAGATCCTCTGATCAAAACTAGCTCCGTCAAGAACATATCTGCAACTGAGAACCCAACATAACTGATTCACTGTCAAGAAAACCAGGTAGTCTGGAGGTCAAAGTTTCCTGCAATTTCCCAACCCTACTCACAGGTATGATGGACCTAATCCACAGACAAAGGTACGACATCCTATGCGGTCGTCAGCGTCACAGACGTTCACGAGTGACAATACGATTCCCAGAAGGAGTGGCATCGTCAAGTCATGAAGAGGCCTCTCTTAGCTGACTTCCAATTGATCGGTCCCCAGAGTCGACAATCCTCACGTCTGGACCCCCCCTCAGATCCTCAGGACCGGAAAGGAGCACCTCTGCAAGAATCTCGTCTGAGCGCAGATTTTCGTAGGGAACTGTGCCTGCTCAACAGACAGGTTCGTCTACTACTTCTCCGCAACTATATCTAGGTGTGTACTCAAGCCCAGGTCCGGCTTTTCACTCACAGTAACATCCCTCACCCACAGCAGCACAGATAATCATATCAAACTGGAAATAAAATGCGGGAAATAAAATGCGGGAAGTAAAATGCGAGAAGTAAAGAATGCGATAAATAAACGCAACCCAACAAGCAAACACACAAACGATAGGATTGACTCGCGTAGGGGATGGGAAACGGTCCCAGCATAAGGGATGGGAAAAGTCCCTAGATGCTATTGTCCCCAGCAGAGTCGCCAGCTGTCGCTTGCGCGAAAATAAGGTGCCGGCATGACAGAAGAGTCGCCACCTTTCGTTATTTATCCCTCAGAGCGGGAAAGGAAACGATCGGAAAAACCTGACGAAAAAGGGTAAGACAAGGTCATCGCAACCGTTGTCTGGGTTCGGGAGTCGGCTACGCAAGGGGAAGGTATTAGCACCCCTCACGTCCGTCGTACTCGACGGGATCCTCGCTTGTGTGTTTACTTGGACGGGTTGGTTATAATCTATCTACCTATCAAGGCTGGCTGAAAAAGAAAAGAAAAATGACTCGGCAAAGCATCGCACTTTATGCCTACGTATTCTCATCAGAGAATGAGAAATCAGAGTCAACGTAGTTCGGCCTACTACGGGTTTACGGGGGAAAGGTTGCTCGCTAGGACGTCGCGTCCTATGCCTACGTACTTTCATCTGGTATGAAAGATCAGAGCAAACGTAGTTCGGGAAACTACGGGATAAAATGGCTCAACTAGGAGGGAAACTATCAAGTCCTACTGTTATCATGCCATGGATTCATCCTATGGTTGAGGTTTGAACAGGGAACTCCTAGATGTTGTCATGCATAGGTTTCAACCTAAAAGTCTATCATCAAGTCCTCGTCAGAAGAAATGAGAGTCCTAAGGGATCATGTCAATGATACACAGAAACAGACAAAAACATCAGCTTTAACAGTAAAATGCATGCAATGCAAGTGAGGGAGGAAATGTGTGTGGGGCTTCAACCTCCACAAGCTCATCTCGACCTCAAGCCAGTCATGAAATAACAGTAATCATACTGAAAACATGCCATCAAGCAATGAACCAGATACAGGAAATGAAGTGCCATCAGGCAAACAAAACACACTTGAGAAAGAATCATCTATTCTCTAATCCTAACCCTAATCACAGGATCCTAATCAAATCTAAGCAAAGCTCTCAAGCAAAACTCTAGACAAGAGAAATCATTCCCAGTCTTCAAGCTTCAGAACAAGCTTACCAAAGAAAGGGAGCTAAGCAATCAGACTCATAGTGTCTTCCTCAGGAAAGCACTAGGAGGTGTATACTCAGGAGTCATACCCTATGTGGCTCAACCACTGTGATCAGTTTACATTCCTCCTCAGGAGAAACTAAACTCACAAGCAGGCTCCAACATCACTGGATATTTAGGAAATCCTATCTGAACTAGTGGAGCTAAGTGAATAGACTCATAGGACCTTCCTCAGGAAAGTACTAGGAGGCTTCCACTTAGGAATTGTATCCCATGTGGCTCAACAACATGTGATCAGTTTACATTCCTCCTCAGGAGAAATTAAACTCACAAGTTGGCTCCAACATCATTGGATACTTAAGAAAGAGGTGAGAAGGAAGGATGAAAGTCATTCACAGTGCCTTCCTCAGGAAAGTACCATGAACTTCCTTCAAACTTCAGGCTCTCAAACCTCACAGACTGGGGACAAGACAAGCTCTGGGTCTCTGAATCTTGGTCTACAAGCTTCTCTTCATGATGCTCTCCATCAAAATCTTCAAGGCAACACAAGCCCCACAACAAATTCCTCAGAATGAACCCCAGAGATGAACAGATAACCACAGGGGGGGGCAAAACCAATAGGCAACTTCAGGAAACACCTAAAAATACTAAACTAAAGGGGAAAAATCCAACAAATATTCACAAGGGTCCTCAACACCTACTCATAACATCTACAAAGGTTTCTACCTAAAAATCAAGATAAAACTCAATCAAAGAAAATGATTCATCACCTAAACACAATCTAAACCCTAATCAGGATACCCTAAATCAACCCTAATTAAACTAATCAAAATTTAATTCTAAAAATCTAGAAAAAATCCTATGGGGAACTATGACTCATCATCTAATTGCACCAAAAAGAATGGATAAAAAAGATTAAAGGAAAGTACTAAAACAATTCCTACAAAATCACATACCAAATTAAACATACTAAAAAGCTATTTAATTGGAAAATCTATTAAAAATATTAAACCTAAAAATAAAATCTCAATTTTATTTTTATAATTTTCTACACATTTTCATCTACTCATAGGAAAAAGAAGAATTCAAAAATCAATTTTTATCATTTTTTAATGAATTAATCAAAACAGACAATATTAAAAGAAAATTAAAAAGAAATAAAATGAATTAAAGGGAGGGGGGGTTAGAATAGCACATCAGACTAGTTAAAACCAATTGGGCCAAAATAAAGGGGGGGGCGAATAGAAACTCTGGGCCCAGAACGCCCTAAATGAAACGCTGCGTTTCGTGGAATTCAAATCTTCCCTCTCTTTTTCAGATTCGCTCACAGCCACACGATCTAATGAATTAGTCAAGCTTTGAAACTTGATCCAACGGCCATCCTTTCGTCTTCTCCAAACGCCCTAGGGTTTTCAGAAACCCTAATCCCACGCACTCATCTTCCAGCTCCTCCATCTCTCTCCACAGGCCACGGCTCCACACGACTCCAACACAAAAAATCATCTACTTCTCAAGCCCTACACAACCCTACGTAAAGCTTTCCATAACTCGCCCTAAATTGCCCTAACAGAGGAATTGAAGATCCGGGTACAACCATGGTTCAACATTTTAAACTGATATCAATCCTCACTAAACTTCATTATAATGATCTACAGATGTTCTTGATGCTATCCTGGTGATTCTAAACCAATTCATGCTGATTAAAACTCATTAAACAACTAATTCTTGAAAATTAAAGTTTGATGCACCTGCCATGGAACCTCATGGAATGAGCTATAACTTCTAGGGTTTAGTCATCTACCCTAACACAATCATTCTATACCTATAAAACCAACTAAAACTCAATAATTAAGATGGAAAAAAGTGAAGAAAGAACCTGTCAAGAAGTTAATGGTGAGATGATGTTGAGCACGATTCAAGCCTTGGAATTCACTCACAATGGTCCTTCAATGGAGATATGCCTTCTGTTTGCACTTGTATGGAAGGAGGTGGCTTGTGGTGGAAGAAAACTTGGATTGCTTCACTTTGAAGAAATGGCTTCAATGGCTATCTCTCCTTCTCTCTCCTCTGACTTGGCTCAAGTTTCACCAACCTCTAATCACTCTTTGATGCATTCTTTAAATAACAATTGATGGATGCTTCTAGATTCATCTAGAATGGTGTGGAAAGTTCTTGAAAGTTCCATGATATGCCATGTTGAATTTCTCACATCTCATATGCCATGCCTTGTAATTTTGACTCAAAATACCCTTACATGAGTTATTAAGAAGGAATGAGTGGAAAACAAGTGTATTTTTGGCTTATGTAGGGTTTTGCAAAGTTGCCTTCTTATGCAAGTAATAAATTTCCAAAGGAAGTCCATTTTTGGAGCCTCAAATGAAAATTCTACTTAAACCAAAGTTCTTAAAATGGTTTTTCCAATCAAAATGATATATTGGATGACCTATTTTGGATTTGTGGATCTCCCAAATCACTTTTCAATTTCAACTTTTCAAAGTTATAAGTCATTTTTAGTTCATTTTTGACCAATCATGGAATCTTGTGCTATGAGCTTTTTCAACAATTTGTGACCTTCTTTCTAGACTTAAAAACCCATTTTGAGCAACTTTCATGTTTTGAGTTTTTCCATTTGAGGCTTGGAAATAGGAGTTTTAGGCATTGGCTAAAATGACCTATAACTGACAAATGACCAAAATACCCCTGCCTTGTTCAAACCATAAGTTGAGTTCCACAAATCCAATCAAGGACTTCTACCACTCAAATTAAAGCTAAGAAGATCCTCTTCAACATTCATGTTGACCAAGAAACCATAGGAGTCATCCTACTAGGGCAAAAGTTGTCTGCAAGTTGGGTGACTTTCAAGGACCCATATTCACATACCTCTGCTGACCTGTAATTTGTCAAAACCATAACTTGAGCTCTGTAACTCCTATCAAGGACTTCCACCACTCAAATTAAAGCTTAGAACAAGCTCTACAATATTCATGTTATGGGGAAGATGAGATATCAATCACATCTAGAGCTAAAACTGCCTGGAAGATAGGGATCAAATTAGGGTTTTTTCACTGACAATCCTCAGAAACCCTAACTCAAAACTTCTCAAACTCCTCAATCATGATGAGTTGGTCTAGGAATCATCTTTATAACATCTCTATGCATCATTCCATGATCTCATGGCCCTTGGATTAAGTCTCAACCTTCTCCAAATCTTCAGTTATCCTAGGGTTGACCCAGTCAAAACCCTAATTCTACCATTCATGGTTGAATCCTCTGAACTCTTGCACAATGACATCTCAGGGCTTCATGAAGGCTATCAAGACATCTCATAAGCTTTCTCAAAACACCAAGTTCATTCTCAAAGTCTCAGAATCATCTGAGAGGCACCCACAACTTTCAAACTGTGAAGCATACAACCCTGGTTTCAAACCACTTCCTCTGAGGATCTCTTGAACTTTCTGATGAAGGTATCAACTTTCAAACACTTAATGAGTAAATAATTGTTGGTCAAATTTTGGGGTGCAACAAATACCAACAAACCCAGAAATTTTCCAACTGCACAAGCACACAGTGTTCTGATGGGGACAAATCTTCGGAAATTGAAATAATAGTCGCACGGCAACTAGCTGGGGAATTGGTCATACGGTAACCGGTGAAATGTCTAATTTCAAATCTCCGTCAGGATGCTCATCTGATTTTGCTGTAGATCTTCGTCCTCAAGTCATCAAGGGGTCACCGGTTACACGGTAACTGGTAATGGATGGTCGATTATGCCGTCAGGCATTCTGCGTCATAGCAGAAGAATTCCTTATCGTCGCCTATGGACTTATCATGTCGCTAGGAACTTCGACAACATCTTTGTCGGACTTCATCAGCAAGTCAATAAGGGATCACTGGTTACTCGGTAACTGGTGAAGGCTACTCTCAACTCTCCGTCAGGATGATCATCAGATTTCGCTGCAGCTTCTTCGTCCTCAAGTCATCAAGGGATCACTGGTCATTCAGCAACCGGTGATACATAGCTGATATTGTCGTCAGGTAGGGCTGGAAATGAGTCGAGTCGAGTCGAACTCACCTCAGCTCGGCTCGACTCGTTAAGAATTGTTCGAATTCGAGTTCGAGTTCGAGTTCGACACGAACTTTTTTTTAAGCTCAAACTCGACTCGTTATAAGTTCACGAACAGTTCGATTCGACTCGTTAGGTTCATCTCATTAGGTTCAGCTCACATGGTTCACGAACTTAAAAACTATTTTTTAAAATATATATATTTTTTAGTATATTTGACATTTTAAATAAATATATATTTTTTAAATAAAATATTAAAATAAAATAAAAGTTATCATATTGATATTTAACTTTATCTTCGAAATCTACTAATTCAAAACCTACACAACTTTCAAGAGATACATTTGAGAGTCTAACTCAAAAACTACTAAATTGAAGATTAAATTTGTCTAAGATTTGAAGTAAATATTTAAACCTAATCTTAAAGACAGTATAATTCTTTTCATATGTAATCGAGTTGACTCATGAACCTAACGAGTCGAACTATGTATAGTTCAAGTTCAGCTCATTTAGTTAACGAACTTAATTTTTCGCTCATACTCAACTCATTTGGTTCATGAACCTAGTTCAACGATTTAATTGTCGAGTCGAATTCCGAACTATCTTCGAGTTGGTTTGGTTCATTGCCAGCCCTATCGTCAGGCATTCTGCGACACTGCGGCAGAAGGATTCCTCGAGACTCATCAGGTCGTTAGGAACTTTTTAACAATCAAGTTAATTATGCCATCGAGCATTCAAAGAAATTCTCGAGCGTCAGCCGGACTTTGTTAGTAAGTCGGGAATGGAATTCTCGGTCAATCATGAACCAAATAAGGATATCCAAACTTCCGCCATCAGGCGCTCCTCATCGGCTGAGAGAATTACGTTGACATCACAGTTGGACTTCGTCAATAAGTCTTCACATGGATTCCTTAATCAATTAGGAACCACTAAAGATATACAATCTTTTGCCGTCAGGCACCCTACGTCAGCTAGGCAAACTGCTTCGACATTGCAACTGGACTTCCTCAGTAAGTCAGGGAATTTGGCACTACTGCCAGACTTCAATCATCAAGTCTTCAAGGGAAATCTTAACTTCTCTGTTCAAACCTGCTGGGGATGACACATCTCTGCTGGGGATTCTGGAGAACTATCAAGTAACTCTGCTTCGGGGCTTCAGAAATCATTCTGGATGAATCAGCTCTATTGAGAACTTCAAGAATCATCTTGGACAAACAAATCCATCGGGAACTTCAAGAATCATCCTAAACCAACAACTTTGCTGGAGATTTCAGGAATCATCCTGAGCAAACACTCTGTCAGGGACTCTAAGCATCAACTTGAGCAACCAACTCTGGCGACTTCACTGGGGATTTTAAGAATCATCTTAAGCACATAACTTCGTTGGGGAATACCTGCAAAACAAGAACGGTAACAACCTAGCTCCTGCTTCATATGCATATGTTTGACAATGGCGCAATGCTCCACACGGTGGAAATGCTACGCGTATTTAGGGAGAGTGTTATGCAATCATGCAAAATGCTACGACCCCATCAGCAAAATAAATGCTAAAGGGAAGATCCTCCTGTCAAGGAGGAAGAACCACTCTGGTGGGGGAAGGAATCATCTTGCCGAGGGGAAGAAGTAACACCAATCTCAATTGGATTCCGCCTGGGGAACTGAACTTCAGTTGACTGCTGCGGGGGAACAAAGCTCTTCGAGAACTTAAACCTGCTCAGCCGGGTATTCAAACCATAAAATGCTGAGGAAAACGATGTCAATCGCAGAAATAAACTGCACGGCCTTTGCAGATAAAACCTTCTTGGAGATAACGACTCCGGCGAGGAATTACAGCATCAGCTATTCAACACTCTACTGGGGAAAACCAATCATGGCCTGAGCGCTTTCCAAGGACTCGACTCTCTTGGGGAACTACAAACTCGGCGGAGGAAGGCAACCAGACGATAGAATCACTCCTACCTGCCGGGGAGAGTACAACTCTATGGGGAATTTCAATTCTGCCGGAGACTTCGGTCTGCACCATCGAGTGCTGCACACTTCAATATATGACTCAGCTGGGGAGACGACAATCCTTCAGGGCACATCTGATTGGGGAGAGAATCTTCTCTGCTTGGGGAAACATACGGCGTGCTGCCTGGAGTATATTGTACCTGCAACAACACAAACAGACAAACAAGATACCCTTCTCAAAGGGACCTATCAAGGTTATCATATTGTGACAATGTTCAAGTAATTCATTGTTTCAACAATCGGTGGCCTAGGCCAGCAAGTTTATGTATGCGCATTTTATCAAAAACATCGGCGTTCTTTTTCGCAAACAAAACAAGTAAATGCTAAACAAGCAAGCAAAATTGCTGAATATTACACATTTTATTGATAACGAACCCCTGAATGGGCAAAAATGTTTTACAACAGATGCAAGCTCCTGGAATGAGGAAGCTGCGCAAATATGAAAACATAAATATACATCAGTATATACACAAATGTCGGCAATGAGGCGTAGACGAACACCATGAGTTGATCCCTCTATGACCCACTCGACTTCGATACTTCTCCGACGCTTCCGCTTCAGAAGAGATTGATTCAGATAAACGGCCCTCAGGTCTTCCAAACCACTAAACAATGAAAGTCCACACGCGGAACACAGTCATTTGCTTTTTCAAATCCCTAACTTTTGCCTGAATCGCCCTCTCGGGTTTTCGATTCATCGGGATACCATTTTTTGCCAAAGTCGCCCTTCCAGGTTTTCGACTTTGCGGGTGTACATTCTTTTCTTTTATATCCCTAATTTTTACCCGAACCCTTTTTTCCTTTTTTATGGTTCGCCGGGATGCCCCATTTTTGCCTGGATATTCTTTTTCTTTCCAGCGGGTCATTCTTTAAGCAAAGTATTTTTTAAATGCGTCCGCATTCACCGGGGATGCAAAATCTTCGCCATCCATCGTGGATAACAACAAGGCTCCTCCCGAGAAGACCTTGCTGACGACGTACGGACCTTCGTAATTGGGAGTTCACTTGCCCCGGTGATCGGAGTGTGGAGGAAGAATCTTCTTCAGGACGAGATCACCCGTCTGAAAGCTTCTAGGACGCACCTTCTTATCATAAGCTTTCTTCATTCGGCTTTGGTACAGGTGACCAAATGCAATCGATGCCAACCTCTTCTCGTCCATCAGGCTGAGTTGGTTTAGCCGGCTCGTAATCCATTCTGCCTCGTCGAGTTTCATATCAACCAAAACTCGTTGGTTTAGCTGGCACAACTCCTTCATCATCTTGTTATTCAGATTCGAACCATTATCAGTAATGATCCGCTTAGGAATTCCGTATCGACAGATGATGTCCCTCTTTATGAATTTAGCCACCACCTGCTTGGTCACATTAGCATATGAGGCTGCCTCCACCCACTTGGTGAAGTAGTCGATAGCTACTAGAATGAAGCGATGACCATTAGATGCAGTGGGCTCGATCTTGCCTATCATGTCGATGCCCCACATGGAGAACGGCCATAGGGAGGACATGACATTTAACGGGCACGGCGGCACTCTTCGCGAATTTAAAGCAATCTGATTCCATCGTCAGCCAGTAGTATCCTGCTCTCAGGATCTTTCTTGTCATAGCATGCCCGCCGGCGTGCGTACCAAATGTGCCTTCATGGACTTCTTCCATGAGCATACTCGCTTCCTTCTCATCTACACATCTGAGTAGCACGAGATCGTGGTTTCTTTTATACAAAACTCCATCAGGATTGAGATAAAAATTTCCAGACAGCCTCCTCAGAGTCTTCTTATCCTGGGTTGACGCTCCCGCAGGATACTCCTTAGTCATAAGGAAGGTTTGGATGTCATGGAACCATGGCTTGCCATCGGAGGCTTCCTCGATCGCAAAGACGAATGCCGGTCTATCAAGACGAGAAAGGACAATTCTTGGAGCTTCATTCCAAAAATTGACTTTATACATCGAAGCCAACATGGCTAAGGCATCAGCCATCTAGTTTTCATCTCTAGGCACATGATGGAGTTCCACTCGATCAAAGAACGGAAGCAGCCTTCTGGCATAGTTCATGTACGACACGAAATTCGATTGACGAGTCTCCCACTCCCCTTTAATCTGGTTGATCACAAGTGCCGAGTCACCATATACATCTAGGTTCTTGATTCTCAAATCAATTGCTTCTTCTAGCCCCATGATTCATGCTTCGTACTCCGCTTTGTTATTGGTGACCGGAAACGTCAGTCTCGCGGTAAACAGGATGTGGGATCCCTGGGGAGTTGTGATGATCGCCCTAATGCCACTTCCGTAAGAATTAACCGCCCCGTCAAATATCAATTTCCATTGGGATTTCCTATCTGGCCCCTCGTCAGGCAACGGTTCATCGCAATCTTTTCGCTTTAAGAAACATGATATCCTCATCAGGGAATTCAAATTTCATCGGCTGGTAATCTTCGATCGGCTGTTTGGCAAGGTACTCAGACAATACGATTCCCTTGATGGCCTTCTGGGAAACATATTGAATGTCATATTCCGTCAACACCATTTGCCATCTGGCAATCTTGCCCGAAAGCGCTTGTTTCTCGAAGACGTACTTGATCGGATCCATCTTCGAAATTAGCAGGGTTGTGTGATTGAGCATGTACTGTCGTAAACGTTTGGCAGCCCAGGCTAGTTCACAACACGTTTTCTCCAGCATCGAGTAGCAAGATTCACAATCTGTGAACTTTTTACTCAAATAATAGATGGCATGCTCCTTTCTTCCCGTCTCGTCGTGCTGACCGAGAACACACCCCATACTATTCTCAAGAACTGTCAAGTATATGATTAAAGGTCTTCCGGCCACTGGGGGTATCAAGATCGAAGGTTCTTGTAGATACTGTTTTATCTTATCAAATGCCTTTTGGCAATCCTCGTTCCAGATAATCGCCTGATCTTTCTTTAACAGTTTGAACATCGGTTCACACGTGGTTGTGAGCTGAGAGATAAACCTTGCAATGTAGTTTATTCTGCCCAGGAAACCACGAACTTCTTTTTCTGTTTTTGGCGCTGGCATTTCTTGTATGGCTTTTATCTTCGCAGGATCAACCTCAATGCCTCTTTCACTCACGATAAACCCCAGTAGTTTTCTAGACCGTACCCTGAAAGTACACTTGTTAGGATTCAGCCTCAACCTGAACTTCCTAAGCCTCTCAAAAAGCTTCAGCAAATTGACCAGATGTCCCTCCTCCGTTTGGGACTTTGCAATCATGTCATCAACATAGACTTCAATCTCATGATGAATTATATCATGAAACAAAGTGACCATTGCTCGTTGGTAAGTGGCCCCTACGTTCTTCAGACCGAAAGGCATTACCTTGTAGCAAAACGTTCCCCAAGGTGTAATAAACGTAGTTTTCTCCATGTCCTCCGGCGCCATCTTGATCTGATTGTAGCCGGAGAAGCCATCCATGAACGAAAATACGGAGAACTGAGCTGTATTGTCGACCAACACATCAATACGGGGGAGCGGGAAGTCATCTTTAGGGCTCGCCCTATTCAAATCCCGGTAATCGACGCACATTCGCACCTTACCGTCCTTCTTCGGTACAGGCACTATGTTGGCGACCCACGAAGGGTAAGTAGTGACCGCTAAGAAGCCAGCATCAAGCTGTTTCTGCACTTCTTCTTTGATCTTAACGGCCATATCTGGTCGCGTCCTCCTAAGCTTCTACTTAACGGGAGGACAATCTTCTCGCAGCGGTAAGTGATGAACCACAATGTCAGTATCAAGTTCGGGCATATCTTCGTATGACCAAGCAAAGATGTCACTATACTCTCTTAGCATCTCGACCAATCTCTGCTTGACATCACTCTGCAATACGGCCCCTATCCTGACGTTCTTGACAAGTTCTTTAGAACCCAGATTCACAATCTCAATCTCTTCCTCGTGTGGCAGAATAACTTTCTCTTCTTGTTTCAACAAGCGGGCCAACTCTTCGGGAAGGTCTTCGTCTTCATCAATCTCTTCTTCGGCTTGATAGATCGGGCAATCGAAGTCGAAGTGAATCGTAGAAGGTCCAGAGTCGATGTCATCTATTAAGTGGATCCTGCAATAACAAGGGTTAAGCTTAAAACAAGGATATGCAGGTTAGCACAAACCCTATTGCCATTTTATTGTTTTTCAAAACAAATATAAAACAGGAATAACAGAGATCACAACATTTGAATGCGAAAAAACGCCTTTTGATTTATTGGTAAAATGCATGTACATTATCAAACAAGGCCCTGACAATAAAACCACTATGCCCCAGGTAGGACATAGGGTTGTACAACAATTGGAGAAAGTAAATCATTACTCTTTGCCTGTCACTTGGATGGTATCCCTGATGGACCAGTTGCTGAGGCTCTCGCCTGGTTTGCTTGGCTAGATCCAAGAGTCCAGGTCGCTGTCGCTGTCTTCGCCGTCTTCAGACGCTGCGTTGACACTTTCAAATATCACCCCGCCGCTGGTAAACTGGATCGGCCCTTTACCTCGCGACGCACTGCGAGAAGAGGAGGCTTCAGCCGCAGGAGAGTATCCTAACCCAAACTTGTCCTGTTTGTTAGGTATTTCTAGAATCTGCCCCCAGCCTGGGGTAGATCCGGCTAGAACAATGGCCCGGGCTTCCTTGAAGGAAGAAAGAGTCATCTCTGGTTTCTCGGGGATTACAGGAGCCACATTCTTGACTTTAACAACTTTGAACGCCTGACATAGGGTTTCTTGGATTTCCCCATCCATCTCAACATATTTGAAGGACGACAAATGGCTCACCATTATGTCTTCCTCGCCACAAATAGTCACGATGCTGCCTCCGACAGCATATTTGAGCTTCTGGTGCAACATGGAGGTCACGGCGCCAGCAGAATGGATCCATGGCCGGCCTAGGAGACAGCTGTAGGCTGGCATGATGTCCATAATGTAGAAGACTGCGTTGAAAGTTTCCGGCCCAACTTGGATTGGCAACGTTACCTCTCCAAAGACATGACGCTTGGTTCCATCGAAAGCCTTCACAACCAAATCACTGGGTGTGAAAATCAATCCTCGAGTATCCAACTTCATCAATGCTTTCTTCGGAAGAACATTGAGTGACGACCCCGTGTCCACCAACACATGAGACATAATCGTTCCCCTACACTCTATCGAGATGTGCAGGGCGCTGTTGTGGTTTCTTCCCTTCGGCGTCAGCTCCAGGTCAGTGAACCCTAACCCGTTTCCAGCATTCACGTGGGCTACGACCCCTTCCAACTGGTTGACCGATATTTCCTGCGGTACGTACGTGGCATTCAAGACCTTTAACAGCGCGTTGCGATGTGACTCCGAGCACAACAACATATTCAGGATGGAGATTTTCGAGGGTGTTTGATGGAGGTGATCCACGATCTTGTAATCACTCTTCTTGATCAACCTCATGAACTCTTCAGCGTCCTTTACAAGTAGGTCCTTCTCTACCCCACGAGGGGTTTCCTCAACGACTTTACTCTTTCCCTTATCGGTTACTTCAGCTTTGTCCGTTTTGTCCGCCACAATCTCAGGTGGAGCAAATACTCTTCTGTTGTACGTGATTCCGCCAATTCCCACTAGGTTATCCACAGACCGCCCAGATGGTTCTAGTTCCAACTTTTGTCCGTTACAGTAAACGTCTGCCTCATAATGCCATGGGACAACGTTGGTGCTTTCAAAGGGTATCGGCCCGGCCTTCGTGATGGTAATTGTGGGCGGCCTGGGTGCAGAAATGGTTATCGTCTGGCGAGGGATGGTGATGGTGACAACCTCATCATCTTGCTTCAGCATTACCTCTCTAGATCCATATTCGGCCCTTCGGCTAAACTGCAAGATTCCTTCGGTCATCAGACCCTGAATCCCCTCTATCAACTGTTCACATCCATCAGGACGAGTCGCACAGCCCATACACAGTTCTCCGCAGCCCGGAAAGAAGCCTCTCTTCATCAGCTTGGCTTTAACGAAGCTAAGTGGTGTCTTCAGATCCTTGACGTCAGTCAATAAATCCAAATTCTCGTCTTCAATAATGGCATTCACCCCACCTCCCTATGATTCGGCATAGGGTTCTTCGTGACATTCGGCACATTATCTGAGAAATTGATGATCTTAGCATCCACCATATCTTGCACCTTGTGCTTGAAGGCTTTGCAGTTTTCTACCGTGTGGCCGGGTGCCCCCGAGTGAAACTCACAAGTTGCATTCGCATCATAACCTGGCGGAGGTGCCCCTGTCAAGAGAGCCAAGGTTCTCTTCTGGATTAGCTGTAACTGAAGCAGAGTTTGTAATAGCTGAGCATAAGACATGGGTGGTGTCTCGAGGTGACGGCTTGACAAAGGTGCCCTGTTCTGATACCTTATGTACCCTTGCTAATTTGGTTGCTGCTGCTGCGACTGCTGATGTGGTTGGAGTTGTTGGACAACAGGGATGGTTATGCTAGCCACCTGCTGGCGAGGGCCTTTACCTTTCCTACGAGCGTTGGACACAACACTCGTCTCTCCTTCCCGCCTTTTGCCACCATACGGTTTCTTTCCTCCTCCAACTGAGGATAGATCACCTTGAATTTTTCCCAACTTGATCCCATTTTCAACGTGTTCGCCGGTGATGATGAGATCTGAGAAACTTCCAGACATACCGCTGACCAATTTCTCGTAATAAACCCCTGGGAGGGTGGCTACAAACATTTCAACAAGCTCCCGTTCAACCATCGGCGGTTGAACTCTAGCTGCCAATTCACGCCACTGCTGGGCGTATTCCTTGAACCCTTCATTGTTCCTCTGTGACAAATTCTGCAGTTGGACTCGGTTCGGAGCCAAGTCACTGTTATTTTGGTAATGATGCACGAACGCCTCAGCAAGTTCCTTCCACGTGCGCACGCTAGTAGGTTCCAAACTCATGTACCATTCCAAGGATGGCCCGAACAAGCTATCCTGAAAGAAGTGCATCAGCAACTTCTCGTCTTCAGAGTGAGCGGACATTTTCCGGTAGTATGACCTTAGGTGGACGCGAGGGCAGGTGGTGCCCTTGTACTTTTCAAAGTCGGGTACCTTGAATTTAGGAGGCACCTTGAAATCAGCAATCAATCCTAATTTGGACATGTCGACACCCATAGTGTTCAGGTTCTCGAAATTCCTCATCTTGTCCTCGAGTGCCTTAAACCTCAGGCGTGCTTCAGCAATCAGCTCTCCTTCAGCACCCTTCTGTGAGAACAAATCTTCTTGACAGTCTTCTAACCATGGTTGAGGCCCATACAGATTTCCAACACCTGCGTTGCCGTTGCCCAGCCCAACATTGACATTAGCTTCAAAATTCCCATTACTGACGCCAATCGTATTACCATTGGGCCCCATGTTAGCGATCACGTTGTCGTTGCCACTGCCATTCCCCCCGGTCACGGGGATACCGTTCTGAGGAGTTTCAACAGGTGGAGGGGTTGGAACGCTCCCACCGTGGAGTACATCATTGTTGTCAACCCTTGAAATCAGAGGCTAGACCAATGTTCTGAGCTGGTCTTGGCCGTTGGCAACCACTTGCATGAGCTCCATGAAGCGGTCCATCCTCTCTCGGAGTTCCTGAACGTCAGTCTGCACTTGCTCCATTGCTCTAGCTTGATTCGCTCTGGTCGGATAGCGGTGGATGGGTCTTTGGTCAATCCTGGAACAACCTGAAACAACCTGTGTACACAAAAGGGTTAGAAAAAACGACAAAGTGTCCGTTATGCAGATGCTTCATGCAAATGCAAACGTGTGTCTGTACGTTAGGGGGGTATCCCCCGATCCTAGTGCCTGAGTGCCAGTGCTGAGTGAGGGAGGAAATGTGTGTGGGGCATCAGCCTCCACAAGCTCGTCTCGACTTCAAGCCAGATATGAATAACTGCAATCATACAGAGGAAATAACATGCTACCAAGCAAACACAACAGACCACATAGGCAAGGGAGCTGGGCTCTACCGAATACCAGCAAGCAAAGCCATACAGTAAAAATACAAGCAGAGGGAGCAACTCAACCTCTAGTGCAATCATGCTCCTAGTTTAAATCAATCTAAATATGAACTTATTCTAATGCATCAAGCAAATCAAACAAATCACAGCAATATAGTTGCACAACAAGCAAACAGACAGGAAAGAAAGCAGATCAACAGGTTCCACAGCTTCACAGCAAAGCAGTCCTCTGACAGCAGTTTATTCCTCAGTCTTCAACTGTTCTTCCAGGTTATTCTCTTCAATAGCAAATATCAACCTGCTTCTTCAAGCTTCCAATACATCAACCATAAGTATCAACTTATTCTTCCTCTTCAAGCCTCAGCTCCAAAGTAGACTCCACCATCAGGCTTCAATCCCAATTGCAAGTATTAACTTGTTCCTTCAGGCACTCAATACACTAAACACACAAGTATTAACTTGTTCTCCAACTTCAAGCTTCAGCTTCTTCATCTGATCCCAACTGGATGCCCTTCATAAGTGTCAACTTGTTCTTACTAGTCTTCAAGCTTCAGCTTCAATGGCAATCTTCACATAATGGGAAGTGCAACTTCTGGCATCTTCAATCTTCTAACAAGGAGTTCCATCCTCTAACAAGGGAGAAAGATTCATCTAACAAGAGCAAGGTTTGGATAATAGGCAGCAGAATGAAGACCAAAGTTCACCACTGAGCACTCCATCATCAGAGAAAGGAACCCTCAAAGGTTCTACCAACTTGTGAAGAACCACACATCCTAACAAAGGAGGGATGAGGTCTTCACAAGGGGACCTTACATCATAGGGAATAATGGAAGTGATCAACACATTCCATGTTTATGAAAGAAGAGAATCTATCTAGAAGCTCTGCCTGCAAACCCTAATCTTAACACCTAAACAAAACTACACCAAAGGAAGGGAGATCTTCACATCCAAGCTTCTTCAAGCATTCCTCAGCAACCCAAGCTTGTCTTCAACATCATCTAAGAGCAAGCAAAGCAAAACCCTAGTCTAAGGGAACTAAAGAAATCAATCTAATTGAATTAGCAAGTTAGGATCACCTAAAACCTAGTACTAAAGTTAATCCTAACTAAAATACTAAAACCAATTGTAAAATCCTACAAAAATAATTATGGGACCCTAATTCAATCATGAATCTACCATATAAAATCCAGAGGTTGAATCATCCACCAAGTCCTAGAAATAAAACCTAGATCACAAGGTACTAAGCACAAACCCTAAAAATAGAGCACCTAAAGTTTCAACTTAAAACTACCTCCTAACTTCATCACAAAAATGTGAGAAAAATCTAAGGGGAACATGCATATCTATGCTAGCTACACACAAAAAATCAAGGCAAGAATCATCACCAAATGCTCAAACAAGATTCAACAAAACAAGGTATCAACCATGGCCACTTTAATATCAATTAATATTAAAAAAATGCAAATAAAATTACAAATGCATGAATTCCTAATAGTTTTAATCTACAAAATTCTAGATTCAATCATGAATCAGGGGAAAAAGTTTGGAATTAATTGAGTTAATTTCCTATTTTTTATGAATTAATCTCTAAGTCATATGAAATGCACAAAATAAAAGAAAATAAAAGAAATTAATAAAAACGTGTGGTAAATAGCAATCCGAAGCAGTTCATTTCTTGAATTGGGCCAGAAAGGGGGTGTAGATAACAAGGACTTCATAGGCCCAGGCGCTTGGATCCACTTGCATTTTCTTCAGCAATTAAAATGACAGAAAAACACACACACAAGCCATGGTTCGAACTCATGCTCACTCAGTCCATTCAAAGTGTAAGTGAAACGGTGAGTTTTGGGGGAGGGGTACGTGGCACAACACACACGCTTAGATCAATGGACCATGTCAAGTCTTCAGCCTGAATGGAGGGTGGAGATTTCGTCTTCCCCAATTTGAACCTGAAACCTGCGCGCGAACCAGCCATCGCCGGTGGCTTTTCCGGCCACCCCTATAGAACCCTAACTTCCTATACAGCCAACCATTTGCCACGATTCCTGAATGAATCTTGACCAGAATCTTCCCAGCAATTCAACCATTCCAATTATTCATCCCCAAAACGCATGAATCGCGAAATATCAATCTCAACCAAAAATGGCATCTGACCTAAATCATCTCTAATCAAGCAATTAAACATCCTAAATCCAACTACTCATCATCAGGATCCTAACCGCATATGAATTTCTATCTATCACTGCCTAAATCATGCATAATCAAGAAATTCACCAACCTGTGTTCAAGCTTGCAACAGAAGTGGTTATTGCACGATTCAACCTCCACAACAATCCAGATTCACTCCAAATTTCCCTCTGAAGCTAATGCACACCTCAAATTGGCTTGGTTCTTCCTTGAATTGAAAATTCGATCTCAACTTGCATTCATGAAATTTGATCTCCCTCTCTGCAACCAGCTTCAATTCCTTCCAAAAAAAATGGCTGAGTTCACTCAATGACTTATATAGAAGTGATTGGGATTGTCTAGAAACTTCTGGATCCATCCAAATGAGATTTTGGATTTTCAAAATCTCTTCAAAATCTCATCCATGGAAATCACTATTCTGACTCCCTCTTGGCATGGCTATGTGTGTAATCAAGTTCTCATGAGATTTTGAATGAGTTTGATAAGTTATCTTCCTTGTTCGCAAGCCAAAGGTATGAATTGGATATGTTGCTTCATCATGAAGAAATGAAATGGAATGTTATGCAAATGATCCCAAATCAAAATTCTAACATTTCCATTGTTTCTAAAATCATTTTTCCAATCAATTTGACCTATAATTTTGTTTCATTTGGTCACAAAATGAATTATTTGAATTTTTGGCAATTAAATCCTTTTAATTCTTTCTTTTTTCAAAATTTCTTGAACCAAGTCTCTCCTTGAACCATTTCAATGCCTCCTTGATGCATGGTCAAGGTTAAAACCCCATTTTGAGCAACGTTCTAGTTGAACAAAATTTCATTTGAGGCCTCTAAGTTGGTGAAAATGGCCTATGATCACAAATGACCTATAATCACCAAATGTCCAAAATACCCTTGACTTGTCCAAGCCATAAGTTGAGTTCTACAACTCCTATCAAGGACTTATAGTACTCTCTAGAAATCTAAGAGAATAAGGAACAACATTCATGTTGACCAAGAGTTCATAGGAATCATCCTTCTAGGGAAAAAGTTTCATTCAAGTTGGGTAACTTTCAAGCTCCAAATTCACATTCCTCAGATGACTTGTAACTTGTCAAAGCCATAACTTGAGCTCTACAAATCCTATCAAGGACTTATAGTACTCATATTAAATCTAGGATCATGCTCTACAACAATCATGTTGGGGGTAAGATGAGATGACAATCACATCTTGGGCTAAATTGCCTTGAAGATAGGGGTCAAACTAGGGGATTTTACAATGTCAAGCCTTAGAAACCCTAGCCTGAAACTGCTCAAGCTCTTCAATCATGATGAGTTAACCTTGGAATCATACTTATAACATCTCAATGTATCAATCCATGATCACATGGCTCTTGGACTAGGTCTCAAACTTCTCCAAATCATCAGTTGACTTAGGGTTGACCCAGTCAAACCCTAATTGCACCACTCATGGCTGAGTCTTCTTAATCTTGCACAATGACTTGTCTAGGCCTCAAAGTGATCTTTAACACCTCTCATGAGCTATATCAAGACCTCAAGTCTAACTTCATGGCTTCAGAATCATCTGATGACTTCCCACAACTCTCAAGTCAGGATACACACATACTTGGTTTCAATCACTCTCTCTGAGGATCTTCTAACTTCTCTGACAAGGCTATCAACCCTTGAGCACTTGAATAACCTTCTTAGCTAGCTTCAAACTCTTGTGTAGCCCTTGATTGGTAATCATACCTCCTGATCTCCTGTACACATGTCAATGAAATGCAAATGATAATGCTAATGTGAATGAAATGAAACACAAGCTAGGTGAATAAATGTTGGACAAATTTTGGGGTGCAACAGCGGGGAGACGCTTAAGCGCTCCCAACGTGATGAGCTAGGCCCTCCACGACGGAGAGATGTATTGGGCCAACCCCGTGTGGTGAGCGGGACAGAGCAATATATATATATATATATATATATATATATATATATATATATATATATATATATATATATATATATATATATATATATATATATATATATATATATATATATATATATATATATATATATATATATATATATATATATATATATATATATATATATATATATATATATATATATATATATATATATATATATATATATATATATATATATATATATATATATATATATATATATATATATATATATATATATATATATATATATATATATTGCTCTGTCCCGCTCACCACACGGGGTCGGCCCAATACATCTCTCCGTCGTGGAGGGCCTAGCTCATCACGTTGGGAGCGCTTAAGCGTCTCCCCATGGTCACCAACCTTAGGATCTATGACATTTTGATATTAATGATTATAGGAATACCTTGACGAATATAATGAGAACGATTTTAAGACAATTTGACAATGATAATTCTAAAATACAAAATTGTAGAGACAAGTGTTAGACACTGGTTGGCTTGTGGATTTTCTCAACCGGTACTCGTAATGTCTTGAAAACTCTTCGAATGCTGATAAAAAGAGATAATATTCTTATAGCATGATATATTTGAGATCATAGTCTATATATAGAATGATGATCATTTAGAATTCTCATTATTTCGCAATGGATTATCTTGACATCCACTTATAGTTAAGCACATATTCAATTAAATAATTAATTATTAAATATAATTAATTATTTTATTTACTTACTCAACTGATTAAGACTCTTATATATATATATATATATATATATATATATATATATATATATATATATATATATATATATATATATATATATATATATATATATATATATATATATATATATATATATATATATATATATATATATATATATATATATATATATATATATATATATATATATATATATATATATATATATATATATATATATATATATATATATATATATATATATTGCTTTGTCCCACTCACCACACTGGGTCGGCCCAATACATCTCTCCGTCGTGGAGGGCCTAGCTCATTACGCTGGGAGCGCTTAATTGTCTCCCCATGGACACCAACCTTAGGATCTATGACATTTTGATATTAATGATTATAGGAATACCTTGACGAATATAATGAGAACGATTTTAAGACAATGACAACGATAATTCTAAAATACAAAAGTGTATAGACAAGTGTTTGACACTGGTTGGCTTGTAGATTTTTCTCAACCGGTACTCGTAATTTCTTGAAAACTCTTCGAATGGGGATAAAAAGAGATAATCTTCTCATAGCATGAAATAGTTGAGATCAAAGCCTATATATAGACTGATGATCATTTAGAATTCTCATTATTTCGCAATGGGTTATCTTGACATCCACTTATATTTAAGCACATATTCAATTAAATAATTAATTGTTAAACATAATTAATTATTTTATTTACTTACTCAACCGATTAAGACTATTATATATATATATATATATTGCTCTGTCCCGCTCACCACACGGGTCAGCCCAATACATCTCTCAGTCGTGGAGAGCCTAGCTCATCACGTTGGGAACGCTTAAGCGTCTCCCCATGGAAACCAACCTTAGGATCTATGACATTTTGATATTGATGATTATAGGAATACCTTGACGAATATAATGAGAACGATTTTAAGACAATTTGACAACGATAATTCTAAAATACAAAATTGTAGAGACAAGTGTTTGACACTGGTTGGCTTGTGGATATTTCTCAACTGGTACTTGTAATGTCTTGAAAACTCTTCGATTGGTGATAAAAAGAGATAATCTTCTTATAGCATGATATATTTGAGATCATAGTCTATATATAGAATGATGATCATTTTGAATTCTCATTATTTCGCAATGGATTATCTTGACATCCACTTATATTTAAGCACATATTCAATTAAATAATTAATTATAAATATAATTAATTATTTTATTTACTTACTCAACTGATTAAGACTATTATATATATATATATTGCTCTGTCCCGCTCACCACACGGGTCGGCTCAATACATCTCTCCGTCGTGGAGAGCCTAGCTCATCACGTTGGGAGCGCTTAAGCGTCTCCCCATGGACACCAACCTTAGGATCTATGACATTTTGATATTAATGATTATAGGAATACCTTGACGAATATAATGAGAACGATTTTAAGACAATTTGACAACGATAATTCTAAAATACAAAATTGTAGAGACACGTGTTTGACACTGGTTGGCTTGTGGATTTTTCTCAACCGGTACTCGTAATGTCTTGAAAACTCTTCGATTGGTGATAAAAAGAGATAATCTTCTTATAGCATGATATATTTGAGATCATAGTCTATATATAGAATGATGATCATTTTGAATTCTCATTATTTCGCAATGGATTATCTTGACATCCACTTATATTTAAGCACATATTCAATTAAATAATTAATTATTAAATATAATTCATTATTTTATTTACTTACTCAACTGATTAAGACTATTTTATATATATATATATATATATATATATATATATATATATATATATATATATATATATATATATATATATATATATATATATATATATATATATATATATATATATATATATATATATATATATATATATATATATATATATATATATATATATATATATATATATATATATATATTGCTCTGTCCCGCTCACCACACGGGGTCGGCTCAGTACATCTTTCTGTCGTGGAGAGCCTAGCTCATCACGTTGGAAGCGCTTAAACGTCTCCCCCATGGACACCAACCTTAGGATCTATGACATTTTGATATTAATGATTATAGGAATACCTTGACGAATATAATGAGAACGATTTTAAGACAATGACAACGATAATTCTAAAATACAAAAGTGTATAGACAAGTGTTTGACACTGGTTGGCTTGTAGATTTTTCTCAACCGGTACTCGTAATTTCTTGAAAACTCTTCGAATGGGGATAAAAAGAGATAATCTTCTCATAGCATGAAATAGTTGAGATCAAAGCCTATATATAGACTGATGATCATTAGAATTCTCATTATTTCGCAATGGATTATCTTGACATCCACTTATATTTAAGCATATATTCAATTAAATAATTAATTATTAAATATAATTAATTATTTTATTTACTTACTCAACTGATTAAGACTTATATATATATATATATATATATATATATATATATATATATATATATATATTGCTCTGTCCCGCTCACCACACGGGGTCGGCCTAATACATCTCTCCGTCGTGGAGGGCCTAGCTCATCACGCTGGGAGCGCTTAATCGTCTCCCCATGGACACCAACCTTAGGATCTATGACATTTTGATATTAATGATTATAGGAATGCCTTGACGAATATAATGAGTACGATTTTAAGACAATGACGACGATAATTCTAAAATATAAAAGTGTATAGACAAGTGTTTGACACTGGTTGGCTTGTAGATTTTTCTCAACCAGTACTCGTAATTTCTTGGAAACTCTTCGAATGGGGATAAAAAGAGATAATCTTCTTATAGCATGATATACTTGAGATCATAGTCTATATATAGAATGATGATCATTTATAATTCTCATTATTTCGCAATGGATTATCTTGACATCCACTTATATTTAAGCACATATTCAATTAAATAATTAATTATTAAATATAATTAATTATTTTATTTACTTACTCTACCGATTAAGACTATTATATATATATATTGCTCTGTCCCGCTCACCACACGGGTCAGCCCAATACATCTCTCCGTCGTGGAGAGCCTAGCTCATCACGTTGGGAGCGCTTAAGCGTCTCCCCATGGACACCAACCTTAGGATCTATGACATTTTGATATTAATGATTATAGGAATACCTTGACGAATATAATGAGAACGATTTTAAGACAATTTGACAACGATAATTCTAAAATACAAAAGTGTATAGACAAGTGTTTGACACTGGTTGGCTTGTAGATTTTTCTCAACCGGTACTCGTAATTTCTTGAAAACTCTTCGAATGGGGATAAAAAGAGATAATCTTCTCATAGCATGAAATAGTTGAGATCAAAGCCTATATATAGACTGATAATCATTTAGAATTCTCATTATTTCGCAATGGATTATCTTGACATCCACTTATATTTAAGCACATATTCAATTAATTAATTAATTATTAAATATAATTAATTATTTTATTTACTTACTCAACATATTAAGACTTATATATATATATATATATATATATATATATATATATATATATATATATATATATATATATATATATATATATATATATATATATATATATATATTATATATATATATATATATATATATATATATATATATATATATATATATATATATATATATATATATATATATATATATATATATATATATATATATATATATATATATATATATATATATATATATATATATATATTGCTCTGTCCCGCTCACCACACGGGGTCGGCCCAATACATCTCTCCGTCGTGGAGGGCCTAGCTCATCACGCTGGGAGCAATTAATCGTCTCCCCATGGACACCAACCTTAGGATCTATGACATTTTGATATTAATGATTATAGGAATGCCTTGACGAATATAATGAGTACGATTTTAAGACAATGACGACGATAATTCTAAAATATAAAAGTGTATAGACAAGTGTTTAACACTGGTTGGCTTGTAGATTTTTCTCAACCAGTACTCGTAATTTCTTGGAAACTCTTCGAATGGGGATAAAAAGAGATAATCTTCTCATAGCATGATATATTTGAGATCAAAGCCTATATATAGAATGATGATCATTTATAATTCTCATTATTTCGCAATGGATTATCTTGATATCCACTTATATTTAAGCACATATTCAATTAAATAATTAATTATTAAATATAATTAATTATTTTATTTACTTACTCACCCGATTAAGACTATTATATATATATTGCTTTGTCCCGCTCACCACACGGGTCAGCCCAATACATCTCTCCGTCGTAGAGAGCCTAGCTCATCACGTTGGGAGCGCTTAAGCGTCTCCCCATGGACACCAACCTTAGGATCTATGACATTTTGATATTAATGATTATAGGAATACCTTGACGAATATAATGAGAACGATTTTAAGACAATTTGACAACGATAATTCTAAAATACAAAATTGTAGAGACAAGTATTTGACACTGGTTGGCTTGTGGATTTTTCTCAACCGGTACTCGTAATGTCTTGAAAACTCTTCGATTGGTGATAAAAAGAGATAATCTTTTTATAGCATGATATATTTGAGATCATAGTCTATATATAGAATGATGATCATTTTGAATTCTCATTATTTCGCAATGGATTATCTTGACATCCACTTATATTTAAGCACATATTCAATTAAATAATTAATTATTAAATATAATTAATTATTTTATTTACTTACTCAACTGATTAAGACTATTATATATATATATATATATATATATATATATATATATATATATATATATATATATATATATATATATATATATATATATATATATATATATATATATATATATATATATATATATATAATATATATATATATATATATATATATATATATATATATATATATATATATATATATATATATATATATATATATATATATATATATATATATATATATATATATATATATATATATATATATATATATATATATATATATATATATATATATATATATATATATATATATATATATATATATATATATATATATATATATATATATATATATATATATATATATTGCTCTGTCCCGCTCACCACACGGGTCGGCTCAATACATCTCTCCGTCGTGGAGAGTCTAGCTCATCACGTTGGGAGCGCTTAAGCGTCTCCCATGGACACCAACCTTAGGATCTATGACATTTTGATATTAATGATTATAGGAATACCTTGACAAATATAATGAGAACGATTTAAGACAATTTGACAACGATAATTCTAAAATACAAAATTGTAGAGACACGTGTTTGACACCGGTTGGCTTGTGGATTTTTCTCAACCGGTACTCGTAATGTCTTGAAAACTCTTCGATTGGTAATAAAAAGAGATAATCTTCTTATAGCATGATATATTTGAGATCATAGTCTATATATAAAATGATGATCATTTGAATTCTCATTATTTCGCAATGGATTATCTTGACATCCACTTATATTTAAGCACATATTCAATTAAATAATTAATTATTAAATATAATTAATTATTTTATTTACTTACTCAACTGATTAAGACTATTATATATATATATATATATATATATTGCTCTGCCCCGCTCACCACACGGGTCGGCTCAATACATCTCTCCGTCGTGGAGGGCCCTAGCTCATCACGTTGGGAGCGCTTAAGCGTCTCCCCATGGACACCAACCTTAGGATCTATGACATTTTGATATTAATGATTATAGGAATACCTTGACGAATATAATGAGAACGATTTTAAGACAATTTGACAACGATAATTCTAAAATACAAAATTGTAGAGACACGTGTTTGACACTGGTTGGCTTGTGGATTTTTCTCAACCGGTACTCGTAATGTCTTGAAAACTCTTCGAATGGTGATAAAAAGAGATAATCTTCTTATAGCATGATATATTTAAGATCATAGTCTATATATAGAATGATGATCATTTTGAATTCTCATTATTTCGTAATGGATTATCTTCACATCCACTTATATTTAAGCACATATTCAATTAAATAATTAATTATTAAATATAATTAATTATTTTATTTACTTACTCAACTGATTAAGACTATTATATATATATATTGCTCTGTCCCGCTCACCACACGGGGTCGGCCCAATACATCTCTCCGTCGTGAAGGGCCTAGCTCACCACACGGGGTCGGCTCAATACATCTCTCTGTCGTGGAGAGCCTAGCTCATCACGTTGGGAGCGCTTAAGCGTCTCCCCATGGACACCAACCTTAGGATCTATGACATTTTGATATTAATGATTATCGGATTACCTTGACGAATATAATGAGAACGATTTTAAGACAATTTGACAACGATAATTCTAAAATAAAAAATTGTAGAGACAAGTGTTTGACACTGGTTGGCTTGTGGATTTTTCTCAACCGGTACTCGTAATGTCTTGAAAACTCTTCGAATGGTGATAAAAAGAGATAATCTTCTTATAGCATGATATATTTGAGATTATAGTCTATATATAGAATGATGATCATTTTGAATTCTCATTATTTCGCAATGGATTATCTTGACATCCACTTATATTTAAGCACATATTCAATTAAATAATTAATTATTAAATATAATTAATTATTTTATTTACTTACTCAACTGATTAAGACTATTATATATATATATTGCTCTATCCCGCTCACCACACGGGGTCGGCCCAATACATCTCTCCGTCGTGGAGAGCCTAGCTCATCACGTTGGGAGCGGTTAAGCGTCTGCCCATGGACACCAACCTTAGGATCTATGACATTTTGATATTAATGATTATAGGAATACCTTGACGAATATAATGAGAACGATTTTAAGACAATTTGACAACGATTAATTCTAAAATACAAAATTGTAGAGACAAGTGTTTGACACTGGTTGGCTTGTGGATTTTTCTCAACCGGTACTCGTAATGTCTTGAAAACTCTTCGATTGGTGATAAAAAGAGATAATCTTCTTATAGCATGATATATTTGAGATCATAGTCTATATATAGAATGATGATCATTTTGAATTCTCATTATTTCGCAATGGATTATCTTGACAT